>CM074489.1:13990324-14008661 GCA_037389245.1 Oryzias sinensis | reverse complement strand
ATGCTATCTAGTGGATCTGCTATGTGTGACCCGGCACCATTGACCGTAGGGTCGCTCCCGTTCGTGGAAACCACTAGAGGAACATACTATCTGAAAGAGAGAGGGAAAGAAATAAAAGAGGAGCCAACATAAAATTACTTATACCTGATCTTAGAACGTAAGCTCACTTCCGCAAAACGCTGTGCAGAACTATAATTTCAACCGCCAAACAACCCGTATGATACACCCCCAACACTAAAATCATCCAGAAGAAGAGAAAATGTGAATGTAAAAATCAGTGTGTAATAAAATGGGGTGTGTTTTCGGCAGCATTTCATTTCATCATTTTCATTTCATTTCATTTCCCAGTATGACTGCTATGTGTGACCCGGCACCATTGACCGTTTGGGCCGCCCCCTTCTTTCCATTTCTTTTATCCGAGTTCAGCGCTACGAAGGGGACATACTATCTAATGGATCTGCTATGTGTGACCCGGCACCTTTGACCGTTGGGCCGCCCCCATTCGAGTACAGCGCCTCGAAGGGGACACACTATCTAGTGGAACTGCTATGTGTGACCCGGCACCTTTGACCGTTGGGCCGCCCCCGTTCGAGTACAGCGCCTCAAAGGGGACACACTATCTAGTGGAACTGCTATGTGTGACCCGGCACCTTTGACCGTTGGGCCGCTCCCGTTCGTGAACCACTAGGGGAACATACTATCTGCAAAAGAGAGAGAGAGAGAGCCAAACAAAGGAAACGAAACAAAACAAAGTAGGGAGCCAACATAAGAATCACTCATACCTAATTTTTTAAGAACATAAATCCACATCCGCAAAACGCTGTAAGGAACTATAATTTGAACCGCCAAGAACAACCCGTATGAAGACACTACCTAACATCCAATCCAAGCTTCCAAAAGCATGCTGAACATGCTTAAGTACATCCATTATACGTAGCTTCCATCAAATACTAAGAACGAGCTTAACAGCTATAAATGTCATTACATTTGGTATACTATTTAACGAGCTTAATCCAACGACAGGACTACGAACGAGCTTAACTGCCATGATGTTTCCCCATTTGGCATACCATAATACGAGCTCAGAACATCCATTATTCGAGATTTCCATCTAAGTATCAAGAACAACCTCAACGCCATATGTCCGAAGCTTAATCGGCGTAATTGAGCTTAGAAACCAAAAGTTTTTGAGCCCCATCGCATACTATAATACACTTTAGAACATCCTAAATTTTTTAGGCTTCCACCTGGCTATAATCTTCTTTTAACATCTACAATCAAAGAATTTACATTCATGCTGCGGTTGACATTGATTAATTAATTCAGTCAGAAGTGTCATTGGAATGCAGAGGAGGTCCAACGCCCCGTCACTTTCAGTGCAGCAATAGGTACGTCGAGCAGTCATCGTTGCAGCACCAGATCAAGGAATGCATGGGTGACATCATTTCCTGGAAACGGAGAAGCTGATCGGGGCGTAGGGGTTCGCAGGCTCAGGATGCGATGCATAGATAAAAACAAAGCAGTATTAGTCTTGACAAGAATATATATAAATAACCCAGAAACTGATCAGTTTCAAATTGATTGAGATAAATTAAATAACAGTGCTTTTAAAAAACAAATCTGAGAAAGTGAATTTAGTAGATAGTTAAGGTAAAGACCCATTGTGGATTTATCGCACCCTAGAAACCACCATAATTACAAATTCCAAAAGTGAAATAATAGTGAAATATATGACCTGCACGAAATCTTAACACCAATTTTTTATATATTCCAATGATGACAAAAGTAACCTTTGACAGTTTCAGAGGGACGCACCTTCAGGAGGCCATCGAGGAGTAGGAGTGGTAGATGGGAAGAGTAGCCAAGGAGATTTGTAGACGAGGAAGGTCAACATCCCACGTAGCAAAGGATTACAGCTCGGCTGGATTTGATGCCTTGTATATGATATTAATGGTTCTCAAATTTTTATTTAGCCAAGGGAGACTGGATACTGCAAAAGAGAACTTGAGAGCTATGAGGGATCATAGGTTTTGATATTATATTTGCTAGACTGAACCTTAAGCATTTAGAGGCGGAGTATAACAAGCCTCTAAATGGGGATGCATCTAGCAGAGTGCCATCTGCTTAGAAAAGGCAGACAGAAGACTGACTTGTGGACACAAGATTTAACTCTTGAACTAAGCTTGAGAGCGCAAGTGATATATTTCCTACGGTCAGGGTAGAAGTTGCTCAAGGTGTTATTTAAACATTAACCAAGTCAACCGATGACACAATACTATCATTCAATATTGAAACAGCCTTAATATAATCTCCAAGGATGAAATAACCGGACGACCCCTTAAGAACCATCAGAGCCGTAGATTCTGGCGGCCGGACAAACACAAACCACTCTTCTTAAATCTTTTTCCCCCAAACCAGAAGGCGCAGACTCAAGAGAACAAGTGGAGGGAGGCTGAAGACACAACAGGTATCACAAAACCACTCCAGGCATAAAGAGGGAAAGAATGACAGCGGAAAGGTAAACCGACAAACACTTCGAGCGCCAACTGAAGGCCAAGAGACGCCACTGAGAGGCATAGAGGCAGAACAATGAGACCATCAGTGACAGTCACCCGCAGCCTTATATCGCGTTCAGAGGAATTTCGTGGGGACAGCATGGGGAGCTGACGAAAATATATACCAATCCTGAAGGCGCATGGGGAACCAGGCCACTGATGCCCAGAAGATTAACTGCGAGGCGCTAGCAGGTCCAGATCAAGACACGTCAACCTGAACACTTCCTAGGTGCCACCCTCAGTGGCGGCTTTGAAAACGATGCCCCGGAAGAATCCATCACATGGCCCCCGCAAACCTCCAACCAAACTAGAGAGAATAACAAATTAACTGTCCAGCCGAGAAAACGAGGCCGCGACGAGACTGACACACTCACCAGTGCGGCCGACGCAAGTCCCTGAAGCCAGGGCATGACCCACCGGGGTACACAGAGCGGGAAAAAACAGGCGGAGCAGAACCAGATGCAGAATATGCGGGGGCAACGAACGAGGATCGCCGAGTGAATAAAATGAGCCATAGACGCTGCATAAGAGAGACCAATCATAGGGAAAATGTCCACAGAGCAGAGACAGGTCCAAGATACACTGATACACATTCTGACTAGCCAGCAGCTACAACAACGAAGAAGAACCGCTATAATAATAAAGCCAGCATCAAATTAAAAAGCAGTCAAGATTCACACTCAGCTCCCAAAGAACAAAACAGCAACAGAAAAACAAATGCTAAAAGCCACGATAAATTCAGCCAGCATGAGAAACCTGTCCAAACGAGGACTGCCAGCCTTCAAAACCACAGAAACCCCACAACCCCTGAAAAAAAACAACCGGACGACGCAGAACTACGCAGCAGAAAAGGAATCAGAAGTGCATCATGAAAGACCCGGAAACATAACTACAATTCCCAGGGTCCTTAGGGGCGTGACGTCACAGAAGTAAACAGGAAGAAAAACGCAGCCTCAGAAACTACACGGGAAAGGACTGATTGCCGCTCACCGCAGAAAGTCGGCTGACCACGGCAGACGAGAAGACCCGGACTGCTCCTGATCGGGGGCCACGAACATCCCGAACATCGCGGAACGCACACCCCCTGCAGATGCACGCGACCGCGGCGAAACGAACGCGCTGCGCGCCGGCAGCCGCCCGCGGATCACTGAAAAGCAGAGCAGACGCGGCGAAACGAAAACCCCACATCATAAAAAATGGGGACCATCCATCCGAAGAACGGTGGGAACACAGCAAGACGCCGAAGAGACGGAGACCCGCGGGCACTGAGACCGGCGAAGAATGAGCGCTGAAGGTAAGAAAGAATGAACAACTGCGCACCTGGCTTAAATAGGACGCTGAGCAGGTGAGTTAATTAACTGAACCGCCCTAGAGTATTTACCTGTAAAACACTGCTCGAGTATCTGCCCGAAATACGATAAATCGTCATTTCTGGCCCGCAATCTACACTTATGTCCTTGAAAATCGATCGCGATCGACGTAATGAGCACCCTTGATATAATATATACATGCATAATATATATAATGATGTCAAAACGGGTTGTGGCTCCGGGTGCTTTTTTTTTCATTAGGGGCGGTCCCAAATGGCTCTTTGAGTAAAAAAGGTTGCCGACCCCTGGGTTAAACGAATGTTCTGGTAAATCTAATACAACAATATCACAAAAAGTAGAGTAAATTTTCAATGGCATATGTGCAAAATTGACTTCTTTTGAGCTTTAAAATTTATTATAGTATTCATTCTTCACTGTAAACAACCCCAAAAGTGGTATCTTGATCCTTTGACGTATTTCTGAGCGTTCCTCTAAAAACCTCCTTTCTGAGCATCAGCCCCTCCCAAACCACGAAAACACACATTGTGACGTCACAAAGTCAGGAACAGCCCCTTCCAGGAAGAGTGTGGGCTGCCAGCTCCGCCCCCAGGCTGACACACACACCCACCCTCTTTCTCCACTGAGCTAGCGGTTATCGGCTAAACACTTTCCTTTTATATGCACAATATTAACATTCATCTTTGCAAAAGTTCAGATAATGTTTGTTTTCATGGGAGAAACGCAGACACGCTCCTGAGACCGGCTCTAGGTTGACATCATGAAATAGGCGGCATGATCGACAAGGAGCGAAAGGCGGAGCCTCAGAGATCGAGTCGTCTTACTTCGGCGTAAAAACTAGTGTTTCATAAAAAAATTTGGTCTTTAACGTAACATTAATGGATAAAGTTTACTCTGAAATGCTTGAGAAAACCATGCTATGCTCTTTAATGTTGCATCAACTTGACAGCAAAAACATTTTAATATATAATTGTAAATAAATGCAGGCGTCCTGAGGTTAAATATGATCAGTAAATGCTAGTGACAGTGACTCTAAGCACTGCGTTAAGCAACATGCACAGTTACCATTCGCAGCACTGCAATGTTCATAAGCCATGGGAGACAGCCGGCCCTGCGTGAGCTCTGACATACATGCACCCGCTCCAAACTGGTTCTTGTAGCATCCAGCAGCTGCTTCAAGCTGGTCAGAGAGCAACAGGAGAGCCTTCCTTTGTTTTTTAAGGGCTGAGTGATGCAATAAATCTGTTCTAAACCACAGCTCTCACTAAATTCAACAGACACGTTCAGCAAAGAATTGTTTTATCCTCATTTTAACTCCGCCTGCGTTCCATTTTCCTTCCCTCTGCTATGTTGTGTTTTTCCCTCTTGGCTTTCTTTCTTAGTCATTTTGCATCAAGTCTGTTTTCTTCTTTATGTGTCACTGGAATATTGATGTGCCAAACACTCTGGGGAAGGGAGGTATGACTTCCATACTGCTGCTGGTGTCTTTCTATGTCATCATCTATTATTGCTTTAATGATTCTTGATGTTTTGCCTTCTTCCTACCTCTCTGTGGGTTCCATTGCACTTGACACAAGCGTGTTATTATCTCATCACGATTTCCCTTTTTTAAGAAAGAAGTCAAGAAAGACTGTAGTGGCTCACACAACTGTTCAATTTCTTAGATTTTTTCAGAGAGAACCGACTTACAAAAGGCTAATCAAAGTGATAAAAAAGGAGAAGATTAAGAAGACAAACTGCCCCAAAACAAAGGACAGACAAAAGCTACACTTTTATGTGGGTTAAATCGGGATGGACAACCATAAAAAAACATACATTCACAAATATGAAGTCTCACTAGGACATAAGCAAAACCATAAAATGTCTATACTTTCGTTGATTTAGCAGATACAATTAAATCTTCCCAACAATCTCATGTTCAGATGTGCAAGTTTGTGGGAGAAGGATGGATGGATGGTCTGGTGGAAAAAAACATTGACATTTTTTCCAAATGAGGCCTGAGAACTGAATGTATTACATAACGATCAAGTACATGCTTGTTTTCATTTGTGCTCCTCAAGCAAATTAAGTCATTGTGTGATGTATAATCCTGTATAATAATTAAAGGATCCTTTATAATGAAATAAACAAAGCTGTTGGTGGTCTTAATTTCCCTTAGGAACCGAATGAAAATGTCCATATATTTAGAAAAATATATTTTTTCTTTTTTATCTAAATAAACAATTATTTTAACATCTTTTTGTAAACCTTCCATGGCCCTCAGACCTTCACTGTGGAGTGTTGCATGGCAGTTGTGAGTTATTTTCACCTGACGTGCTCCCATGGCAGCATCCCTGTGTTGCTGGTTAGACTGCTTGGCCTTTTCAGGTGACAAAATGTGGGTCAATTAATTGGCTGACTGGTTAATTAGTACATCTCTGAAACCACCACTGATTTCGGGATCTTAGTGTTTTCAGGCAATTTCATCCTTACTTAGGCAACCTATTTGTGTGGCTTGAGGGTTTGGACAGGGTTTCTATTTATATCGCAGGAACAGTCAGCACTTTGATCTGCCTTGTTGCCTTGGTCACTGCAGAGCAGAGCCATGTCAACAAAAGTGGTTCCTGCTTTTTCAAAGAGAAAGAAGCTGCTAGAAGAAAATGTTAAAGATGAATGAAACATCACTTCTCACCAGCATTCCCCTCCAAAGGACACTCAAACAGGCATCGCTAGAGGAGGACACGCCTCTTCGAATTAAAACCAACCTCAACAAGCAAATGTTACTTTCTTTATCTCTCCTTGGTGAATGTATGAACACCACATACTTTCCCTACAAAGTGGCTGTATTTTAAAAACAAAAACAAGCTGATGCTACTGGCTCCCACAAATCTCCCATTTCAGATCTTTACAAGAAGGAAGTGGAAAAGAAAGCTCCAAAGTCATGGTGGGCCATCACACCTATCCACTGGTTTAAATCTGTTGATGACATCAATCTATACTCCAACTCCTCCAGGAGAATCCCAGGGTTTTACCAAGACAGCCAAGATACTTATTCTCTGAAGTATGTCCTGGGTCTTCAACCTACCCATCTATTTGGGTCATGGCCAAATAGATAAGCTGTCCTCTTAATTTGCGTAAAAGATTAAAAGAAATGTAGAGTTTCAGCACAAAATGACCAATGACCAATGACCCAGACCCTCCCCATTGGTAACCCATCTACACCCGTCCTAGTAAGGCAGCGCATTTATTGCTGCAGCCTCAGTCAACTCTGAACTGTATATGTGTATCTGTTGTATGTCTGATCTTGTTCAGGTTGTACTGGTATGTACTTCGTATGTCGGTGTAAGCTGTGCATATGACAATAAATTAATTCTGATTCTGAAAAACAATTTTTTTCATCCTTCCTTTTGTTATGAGGCCTAAAATAATTGCATAATGTTGTCCAAACAAGGACAGATCTGCCCAATTTGAAGACCTGGTAGTGCAGACAGAATAGTTTTCTCCCCACGATATCCTCCATACAAGCTTTTCCTTGAAAATACCTGACATTTAAAGTTGATGGAAGTGCCATGACCTTCCCAAACACGTCCTAAACACCTTTCTACACATTGTGAATACAACGATAAAGGGTGTGGAATTTGATTTGTGAGCGTTGAGATGATGGCTCGAGGTTGACATTTAAAAGAATGGGTCCGTCTTTGGTTAACCTCATTGTAAAACTGCTCTAATGTCGGCCACACAGCATTTCCAAACTCGTGTCAATGAGGATCGACTGCTCTGAAGGAATGTAGAGGATGCTGGATGTTGAAATGCATTGTACAGACATCTACAGCTGGCTGAGCTATATTATGTCTGTTTCAGGAAATGACTGACATGTGATACAAAAAGTTAAACCCTTCTATGGTTTCTTTAAACCTCTACTCAAAATTTGAACCAGAGTTTGAACCCTGCCTTTCCATAACACCACCTTGATCTGTATGGTTCCTATCAGCCATCAGGAGTAGAGGCAGGAGCTGTGGAGATGTAACTCACTACTGCAGGCACTTGTGTCAACAGGGTTGAAGAAGTCTAAAACCCGCGGTTCTTTGTTAAAGTCTCTCTCACACTGGATCCTGGAGGTGGATGGAATAAGAGGCTGCAAACTCTTCTTGACTTGCTTTTCCACCTAAGGTTTGCCCTTATTTTGGGCTCCCAATTCTCTGAAGAAACAGCAGAGATCTGACCAGAACACAGCCCTGGCTGTGGGGTGAGGAAGGGAGGCACTTACTTGAACTGAGAGAAAATCATGTCAGGCTTTCAGAGCATTAGTACAGTGGAGTGAAAAGGTGAAAAAAGTGAAGACAGCATGGATGAAGGTGGTGATACGGGAACACCTGTCACTCTCAGCTCCTATTAAAATGTAGCTCCAATGGATTTAAACAGAATTTCCATCAGCCTAAGTTCTGTACACTGCAAACGCACAAAATATCACACATTATTTCTCTAGTTTGAATATCTTGTTACTCTTGTTATAAAACTAATCAGACTTACTAGTAAATTTTCAGTAAGAAGTAATGACTTGTTATAAAACAATAAATCATGAATAATTTTGTTGACTCATTGGATCTTGAAAACATCTTAATTAAAGAAATATCTCTAAGGAAATAAGGTCTTTAACTTAATAATTGACATATTATTTTGACAATTGTATTTAAAAATGTGTAATTCTGTTATTAGCTTAACTGGTCTTAAACATATTGATAGTTGGGTTGTTGTAGGGCCAAAAATAGGATATTTCTATATGGAAAGTATGAACACATGCTTATATAAATGCAACTATTTAAAAGACATAAAGCTTTTTTTTAACAATGAAAACTTATTTTAAGACATAGTTATCAGAGCAATAGGTCTAAATATGAGTGTTTATAGTTGATGTCAATATTACATTTTGCCTTAACAGGATATCAACTTATTTTAGGACATTTTACAAAGACAAATTCTCATAGTTGTATTGGTGAATTCTTTTCAGTCATAACAAGGAAAAAACATCTTGTTTGATGTATTTTAACTTGTTTTGAGAAGAATTTTGTCCACTGTCGTAAGGCTTTAATGTAACACGAGTTCTTGAAGGTGCTTTTACCATATGGTGTTCACACTGGACTGTTGCTACCCGAGACTAACGCATGTTCTCAGTTAGAAGAGGCTTGATGGGAAATGTCGGGGTGTTAAAAATCTCGTCAATCTTGCTCCAGACTTTTTCTTTCCTAGCTCTATTCTGATATATGAAAGACTTGGTGTTATTCAGTTCTGACTGGGTTCAAACCGCAATTATAAATTGCTTCTGCATGACCAATTTTCAAATGGATGGCAATTCTGTGAATTAAAATAGACGCTACCCATACTACCAAATCTGAGTCCCTGACTGGTCAAAGTTTAACTGGTTTAACTTAAATATGCATTCAGCAGGTGGTTGTTTTGAATGTAGGGCCCAAAAGCTGACATAGCAAAGCATAATTGTGAGAGTTTTTTGAATACGGAAGCCCCAAACGCCCATGTTTAAGTAAACTTTTTATTGGAAGTGGTCGCATTGTTGATTGTTAAAAGCTAAACTTGTTACAGTGCATGCTTTAACCCTTGTGTTGTCTTGTGGGTAAGAAATGACCCACAATTATGTTTAGTTGTAGAAAATATGGCTTAAAATCTCCTTTTCCTATTGATCTTTCCTAAAGGAGCTCCATTTTTAGATAAAGTAATACTTTGTTTTTGTTCATGTTCACTGTGCTTAGATAGTGGGTCATTTTTGACCCGTGTATTATAAAAAATATTTAAACAACAGAAGAAGTTCAAAGGCCACTCACAAACACTCTCAAATTCACAGAAACACAAGTTTCATCATACTCTATAGATTCTAGATTTAAAATTCACTGAAATCGCTTTTTTTGGGACTCGGTAAGGTGGGTAATTTTTGACCCGTATGATAAGGGGGATTATACAAAATGTTTAGAGCGTGAGTTTAGGTAGAATGAGCTGTGAAGGAGCATCTGCTGTGATCTGCTCCCATGCAATGGAGAGGGAAATATTACAGAAGAATGACAGAAAAAAAAATAGGTAAAGTAACTATTAAGATAAAAAAACCTCTACTGATGAAGTCATCCTCCTCGCTCTCGTTTTGCTGCCTGTCCTTCCATTTTTTTTCTAACTGAGAAGTGAGACGGAAAGGAAACACTTTTCCCTTTGTCTCATGAGAGATCAGCAAGCTTTACTCAGCCAGTCCCTTCACCCCACTAACTCCCCCCAACAGTTCTGTCTCCTGATACCTCAAGGGGCGCAAAAGTCACCTAATTTAAACGAGAAACATGAAGAGAAGAAAGCAGGTGGAGCTTTCCCAGAGTGGGTCGGTCGGGATTTCTCAAACATCCCTTTGAGCTTTAATTAAAAGACCAAGATGATATAGGAGTGAAATACGAGCTCAGAGATGAGGGTCAAGCTCAGTAATCGTTCCTCCAGAGGGGAGAGAAAGAGGCTAATGAACAGAGGAGATAGAAAAAGAAAGATACAGAGGAATGATGGAGGAGGCTCACACCAACTAGACGGGCGGAAAACATAAACTCAAAGAGACGAGGACTAAACGAGACTGTGATGAATTAAAGGGAAGCAAACAATTCCAGGAAAGCAAGCGTTTATCAAACAATTTTTAAGAAAGAAGCCGATCACGAGGAAACCTGAACAACATTTTAATGACATGAAGGCTTGGATGTTGTACCTCCTCAAACACAGGCTTGTTGTTGTTCACATCGTCCACCCCAACTATAACCTGGGCGGTGGATGACAGCGCCTGAGGTCCGCCCGAGGCGTTGTCGTCCGTTGCAGTAACGTTGAGGACATACTCAACCCCCTGGAGTCGAGGAGGTGGACTGGAGCGCAGACGGATCAAACCTGCAGACACACCAATGGCAAAAGGGAAACCCTCAGTCTCAGCTGCTGTTGTAAAGTTTGCTGGTTGTAATATTACTTTAAAAGTACTTTCAGAGCTACCAAATCGACCAAACTGCACACACAACAAATCTATACTGCCTTTAAAAAAATGTCTTCTCTCAAGTCATTTAACTGTTTGGTAAAAATAATAGCTTGTTTAAGGAAATGAGCAGGAAGTAAAGTTATTACAAAAATTATTCATTTTCTTAATATGGCGTCGTGTAAAATGAAAAACGTAGTCATGGTATTTTACTGCCCATCAAAGGAACTTGAACTGTTTGTATTATCTTCATTATTTGTTATTTCAAATGTGGCATTTATTCATTGTTGTGCACAAACACGTCACTATTGTGGATGGGAGAACATAACGTAAGGTACAGAGTGACTTTTCCGAAGATGACAGCTGGATTAAGAGCACAATTCTCCAGGTTGATGTGAAGCTCCTCTGGCAAAAGCCTTTGCAAAATAACCATAAAAAAAAGGATTTTGCGGTTTTGAATTTTTAGCAAAAAGACAATCACTTTTATTGTCTTTTTGAACCTTTAATTGTCAGTTAAAACAATATTAAATGCAAATACTGGGATTGTCAATTAAAGTTGCTGTAACACATAAAAAAAGAGTAGTTTAAAAATGCTTACTGCAGTAAACCGTCATTAAATGTCACATGTAAGATGCCTGTGTGTGAACACATTGTAACAAAGATGAAAAATAAAAAATAAAATAGACTAAAGTCAAGATAGCTGTACTTGTCTCAGTCAGATATGCTGTTTCAATACATAAGTGAGAACTTATCGACTTTAGAGAGAAAACATTGGACAGGTTTTTATGACACTTTTTTCCCAAAGTTTGGAGGACACAGGGTTTGTTTCAGATGTAAAACAAAAGTATTCTAACTGGTTATTACTAAGTATTTTGAAGAAGTAATATTTAATGTAGTACCATCACTTTTTTTTATTTATTTTTTTTTTTTTTTTATTTTCTCTTCTAACTTGTCCTGTCCAACAGCTGGGCAGACAGATGAGAGCTGAGGGCCTCTTGTGTTGAGTGGGACATCTGTGTTTTTTGTGGATCCTTTTGTTTGTATGTCTATGTGTGATTATTTTCAGGTGTGTTATGTTATGTAAAGCTTTAGGGGTGAACTGCCATTTTCTTTAGTACTTGTTTTACTTTACTTTTTTATGTCGTGCCCCCCTAGGTACCCCTAGACACAGAAGGGGGCGTTACACCCTTAAAAAGATACAAATGCACCTAAAACTCAAAAATATGTACAATTAAAATAATCTTATTTTTTAAAACTTAAAAATATATTGCACTTGGAATAAGGGCACAACAACACTCAACATCACTCCATACAAGGACAGACAGGAATTGAACCAACGGCTATTTAAGTGGCATCAGATCTTTAACTGCAGGTCACTCAGAGTGCATGAAAAAGTCTTTTCAAGTTTACAAAACATGAATTGATAAATATCAAAGAGACTATTCCGAAAACATGTCTGATGTGTTTAGAAATGATAAAGTGTTCAGTCTCCCTTGTCAACCAGTGCATTTCTTCTCACCAAGTCCTTGGCCCTGATATCACTTCTGTTAACGGACTGAATCCATACCGAGCTGCAAACTCAGTTTTTTATCATGCTAGGTTTTTCTTCTGTGTTTTTTTTTCTTTTGTCCATTACACAAACGTCCTGATGGAAGATTCTAAAATAAATTTGAGCTGCAAAATGTCTGATATCTAACCTTCTGACCAAAAGGGCTGTTGATCTAATCGATTATCCATTAAACCACAATACAAAAACTTCTAAATGCTTTTACATGTTCGGCAAAATTAACTCAAGCAGTTTTTATTCAAATTTTAAAGCTTGGTGACCGTGCTTGTGGAAGTAAAGGGGGTGCACGGCAAACCCATTGGTTTGTATTTGGCTGAATTGAAGAAATAGTGGTTGGATGTGATGTCACTCAACTCCAAAAATGGGCAAATAGGAGGCACTTTTTAAGTCTGTCACTCAGTTTAACAAGGACTGTGGTTATCCGTCAGATCAGTCGTTGCTCCGCATGAACATGAATGAACACGAGTGACTTTGACAAAGGCCAAATCGATAAGGCCAGTCGACTAAGTCAGACCTGCAGTGTCGCTCAGCACTTGACGGCTGTAAGACTTGTGTAGCTGAAGTCTCACTCAGGTTGGTTTGGATGCTGTGTTGCGTTCACTTTTGCCCCGAGGCCGTGCTTTGCATGCATTCTCCGTTCAGGGAAGTCTTTTAATTCTCACGCTTTGGGTTTTGCTTCTGGGTTCATCTATATGCATTTTCCACACATCTCTCTACTTCAGGTTAGGAAAAAAACTTGACTTCACCGCTCAGTCTTTACATTTGACAAACATAAGGACTCACTTCAGCTCCATAATAAACATTTTTCCCCCATTTTATCCTGGCTGCTTCTGCGTTCTTTTCTTTCATCAACTCAAAAAAATTCTCATGAGCAGCTAAACCAAAGACTTTCTAGTGGACAACAGCACCAGCAGCCGTCCTGATGTACATCCTCTTCTCTACTTATGTTCAGTCCAACAGTCTGGCTACTTTTGAACTGAAGTGGTAGAGGTTTGAATGAGTGCATTTGAATATTCATTTTAAATGAGCATGCATTCAATTAAACTAGAAAATAAATTTAAGTAAAATGTATATTTTAGAAGAAGCATTTTTTCCCCCCAATTTTTTTTTTTGCTATAATTCTTGTCTTTTGTGTAGCCTGCTATCAAGTGGGAAGGGGTGTGGACTTCCAACAAGCTCACTCCTGATTGATGGGAGTGGCTTCCATAGAGGCGTTGACTCAGACCGACACAGACTAATCACTGCTTAGTGACGACCTCTGGTTCCAACGTGGCAACGTTGACTATATTTGGTTGGAGACATAAGTGGGTCATTTTCTATGGGTGAAGTTATAATCACTCACTTACTCCAGTTCTCATATTCATTCGATGGTATGGCGTGGAGATGTAGACCAAGGGTGGGCAATTATTTTAACTCGCATTGGGCCACATTGGGTTCTAAAATTCAATAGAAGGGCCGGACCACGGGCAGATGCGTGGTGTGAGAATAATATAACATGGAATGTAGATGAAAACATTTGGATTGAAAATTACATTTTAAAACTGAATATTCTAGAGTTTTTGTTTAAAACTTTTGTTCCCATTTAGATCTCTTTTTTATTGTGAAGCCCATTGGTACATTCAAGGTTTTTGTAAAGTGCTGTATGAACAAAGTTTGATTCATTCATGATTCTTTTAATAAAATAAATAACATAATTCATGAAATAAAACAATGACCATATAACACTCTATGAAAGACAAAAATTGAGGAAAAATATACCGATACATTAAAAAAAAAAAACACACAAAAAAACAATAAATAATGGATGCTCTCCCGTCATAATCTTAATAAAGACTTTGAGGGCTGCAGCTCCGTCACACGTCAAATCGTTTGCATAGCTGCGCTGTGTTCTACACGTCTGTTTCTCATCCAGTAATAATGAAAAGCACATTTCTATGTCTTCTGCTGCGGTTACGCATATATCTGCTTTACCTTTTCACCAGTACAGAGTTCCTCGTTTATTGCAGGAGTAATGTTCTAAAAATAACCGTGATCGGTGAAATCCACGGAGTCTGATTACAGACGTTTATGGCAGTAAAACTCCTCACTGCCCATTTTATTCACTTTTCTCAGACAGACATGAACATTTTCACCCTTTTCTCTTGTTTAAATTCTCAAACCTTCATACAAATTAGATCCAGGATCTTAGAATGACAACAAAGATCTGATCATCGATCACAGATTTCTGATCTAAAGAGCTCCTCGTTTCTGTACAGGAGACATGGAGGAGATTGATTGACAAGGTCTCCAGCCAATCAGGACACAGAACAGGGTGCGCTGTTTAAAAAAAGCAGCATAATTGATCTAAAAGAATGAGCGAAACCGTGAAAGATGAACTCCGATGTAGCAAGGAAAGACTGTCTTCTGTTCTGTTTGACAGAGATTTTTAGAGGGTTTCAGGTTGTAGCACAGACTGCAGAAGGACGGAATAAAATGTCACGTCTTGATCGTGCGACCAGATAAAAAAAAATACATGGGTCTGATATTGTTCAGTGGGCCGGACCAAACATGGAGGCGGGCCGGATCTAGCTTGCGGGCCGTAGTTTGCCCACCCCTGATGTAGACATAGAGCTGTGACGGAGTGGGATTTTTGATCACCGCGGTGATGAAGCAGCAGGAGTCGCGGTTAACACCCCACCACCACCACCACAGCCGCCGAACACAAAAACCCCCTGTGGCCGGGTTGCAAATGAATACAATTCATAATTACAACGCAGTATTCTTAATTAGCAAATAACTGTAACAACCAACTACTAGCTATCCAACCTAACTAATGTGATGTGTGTCTGCATGCGTGGGAGGAAGGAAACCGTGCCGCGCGAGACTGAGTGAGAGCGCACACAAGTGTGCTGGGGCTGCGCGTTCATGTTTGGTGTTACGGAGTGAAGGAGAACATTAATAAAAGGTTTCCCCCAGAAGAATGGTGACTGATTCTCTATTACCCCGCTCTGCAGTAGAGCTGTGACGTGACAGATTTTGATGAAGCAGCAAGAGTGGAGTCGGGACTCTTACGACACCCCCCCCCCCCCCCAACACAAAATCCTCCGGCAGGTGGCCACGTCGCGCATTCAAGAATGCACCCAGCTTGAAATGGAAATGAATACAATGGAAATACCCCCCGAAAGCTCCTGAAGTTTGAAAACAGGACTCGCAGAAAAAGTAAATTATTAGCAAAGATGAATGTGTTTATTATAGTTCAAATCACGCACCATAAGCACAACTTTCAAAAAGAAAAAAGGGGAACGTGCGGTGACGTGCGGTGATGCGGTTATCGTCACACCCCTATGTAGACACCAAACAAATGTTGCGCAACACTTTATGTAACCTACTGTTGCTTGCTAATTTTCCTGTAACATGCATGTAAACAGCGGTGAAATTGAGTCTAAATGTCACTTGGACTTAGTGATATTCAATCAGTACTAAAATGGTTTTGTAAAATTGTGTTAAATTGTCTTTCAGTGCTGCGTTCTCAGCCTGTTACAGCTCTTTTAGACTGCAATCTCAAGTAGTACTGGTATATTCCCCCCAGGCAAAAAAAAAAGCTAAAAGATCCCGTTGCTCCCATCAATGGGTTTGTTTGTTGTGGTCATTTTTGCACACTTACTATTTTCCTACAGTTAACTAAATCACAAGCATGAATGTCATATAAGCCATGTTAACTGAACAGCTAGGGTGGAGTTAGTATTTCACATAAATATATAAGAAAACCTTTGATGGGAAAAGCCTTCTCCTTGTAGACAGTGGTTTTCAGATTTCAGTTTTTAGCCTTTCTCCATTTGTCTGACTGATGTGACACACGGTCACGAACACAAGATGTGAATAGTTCCAGTGATTGGTACTTCCTTTTGGTGCTGTCATGATAGCTTTCCATTTCATTCTCTGCCTTTCTCTCACTGTCTCTTTCTGTCTGCTGTAGGCGTCTCATCTGCATCCCACTCTCTGCTCTGAATGACTCTCCTTCACTTTGTATGCATTTCATCATCTGGCACAGTTTACTTTGCATGTGTGTGTTTGTATTAAAGTATGTGTGGGCGCAAAGTGTGGACACACTTATTACCACCTCCTTATCTTCAGAAGCAGGGGTAGGTGCTATTGCTGTCATGGGCTTGTTTGATTTCTGCTTTACAAGAGACCCTGAAATTGTAATCATCGTGTAGGTATGCTCAAAAGACACATGCACGTGTGGGCTAGTCATCCCTCTATCTCCATTTCCCACACCAAGAGGGACGATGAGACGGATTCCAGCGAGAAGAGGTGTGATCATTATGTATTATCCTGTTCTGAGCATCTCTGCAGTTTTTTGTGCGATCAAGCACATGCACAGGAACCAAAGATAAGTATCAAAAAATTTGTGAAAGACTCCGAAATATTGTGGGGTAAAAAAGACTCCAACCTCCACATCTCAAAGCATAATGTTCATGTAAAATCTGGCTTTGATAAGGTATAAATATGTGCATCCAAATCAAACCAACACCATTCCTAAAGTGAAAATGCACGAATGCACTTGCGCACAGAAAAGCACACAAACACGTTAAAAATAGAGAACTAATAAAGGAGAGGGAGAGCGATGTTTTCATGTCAGAGCTCCATAGACATGAGAGCACAACTGTTGAAAGACTGAGATGGTTCTAAGGTGTAGTAAAGCCCATCTGCTACCTATCAGGTCAAAAAAAAATATGCATTTAGGTAAAACAGTAGAAGCCATGCGCTGCTAAGCTGATTATAGACCATAAATTATGATCATCAAGTCTGATTATCTCTTCAAAAATGAGGTTAGGGGCACAGATACGAGTTTGCTGTTGTTGCCCACACATTTCAAAAATGCTAAAAGGACAACACTGCCCTTTAAAAAACAAAACCTCATCAAGAGGTTGAAAGAATGTTATTTACTCTAAAAATGTATGACATGTTTTTCCATTCCCATTGACGTGATAAGACCATGTGTCTCATTGGTGTCTTTGGAGCAAATGTGAAGTCATATCTTAAAGTCAGCAGTTTGTTTTGTGCATTTTAGGAACCACAAATAAAATATTGTAGGTTAAAAAACCCTTATAGTTGTGGAAACACACCTAAAAGGGCACTGAGAACTGATGGTTATATCGTGTCCATGGCCAAATCCAAATTCCTTCTCTACCCCTCTGGCTCTTCCCTATAGCTCCAATTGTAGGGGCATTTGGAGCTGTAAAAGCCCGTACACACCGGGACGAATATTCGCCAGGCGTTATTCGCCAGCGTTTTTCGCCACGTTTTTTGTGTTCACACCCAGGCGATTTTCACTGACGATGAGCCGAGGGAACATGCAATTTCATTCCCTGACATTAGATGGCGCTTAATGTAAAACAGAAATACTCCTGTACACAAGGTGGCGCTGCGCAACTTTACGCTTCTTAAAGTCGCTTTTCACTCAGAAGAAGAGAGCAAGTATTTACGCGCTTGTCAGAATCATACAAAGAAAACATGAATATTTCCAGCACCAGCAGCTCCAATTGGTGCTTGGTTCGGGGATATTTTAGAATGTCCGTCATTATTTCTTTGCGCCAGTGTAGACGCTACTTAGCGTCTATCTTCTTCGCTGGTATGTGTGCTCAGAAAGGCAGTTTTGTGTTTGAGCGCCCCCAAGTTGTGTTTTACTGTAACTTCAGAAGCTCCAGACACGTGTGCAAAAGCACCATTCTCATTGATCGAATAGATTTTAAAAAGTGACGCTCTGACGCGTGGCGTTTTTTTGCGTCGGTGTGTACACTCACATTGGTGCCCTTTGTTTACTCACGAGGCGTTAAACGTCGGCGAAAATCGCGGGCGAAATTCGTCCCGGTGTGAACAGGCCTTAATGGTGTCAGAAAGTGTTTTTGTTTTGTTTTAAAGGGTTAGCCGT
>CM074489.1:13976538-13989824 GCA_037389245.1 Oryzias sinensis | reverse complement strand
AATTAGGTGACTTTTGCGCCCCTTGAGGTATCAGGAGACAGAACTGTAGGGGGGAGTTAGTGGGGTGAAGGGACTGGCTGAGTAAAGCTTGCTGATCTCTCATGAGACAAAGGGAAAAGTGTTTCCTTTTCCGTCTCACTTCTCAGTTAGAAAAGAAATGGAAGGACAGGCAGCAAAACGAGAGCGAGGAGGATGACTTCATCAGTAGAGGTTTTTTTATCTTAATAGTTACTTTACCAATTTTTTTTTTCTGTCATTCTTCTGGAATATTTCCCTCTCCATTGCATGGGAGCAGATCACAGCAGATGCTTCTTCACAGCTCATTATACCTAAACTCGCGCTCTAAACATTTTGTATAATCCCCCTTGTCATACGGGTCAAAAATTACCCACCTTACCGAGTCCCAAAAAAAGCGATTTCAGTGAATTTTAAATCTAGAATCTATAGAGTATGATGACACTTGTGTTTCTGTGAATTTGAGAGCGTTTGTGAGTGGCCTTTGAACTTCTTCTGTTGCTCAAATATTTTTTATAATACACGGGTCAAAAATGACCCACTATTTAAGCACACTGGTGGTGTACAGCCCACATGTGAACATAAACAAAAACAAAGTATTACTTTATCTAAAAATGGAGCTCCTTTAGGAAAGGTCAATAGGAAAAGGAGATGTTAAGCTATTTTTTCTACAACTAAACATGGTAGTGGGTCACGTTTTACCCACAAGACAACACAAGGGTTAAAGCATGCACTGTAACAAGTTTAGCTTTTAACAATCAACAATGCGACCACTTCCAATAAAAAGTTTACTTAAACATGCGCGTTTGGGGCTTCCGTATTCAAAAAACTCTCACAATTATGCTTTGCTATGTCAGCTTTTGGGCCCTACATTCAAAACAACCACCTGCTGAATGCATATTTAAGTTAAACCAGTTGAACTTTGACCAGTCAGGGACTCAGATTTGGTAGTATGGGTAGCGTCTATTTTAATTCACAGAATTGCCATCCATTTGAAAATTGGACATGCAGAAGCAATTTATAATTGCGGTTTGAACCCGGTCAGAACTGAATAACACCAAGACTTTCATATATCAGAATAGAGCTAGGAAAGAAAAAGTCTGGAGCAAGATTGACGAGATTTTTAACACCCCGACATTTCCCATCAAGCCTCTTCTAACTGAGAACATGTGTTAGTCTCGGGTAGGAACAGTCCAGTGTGAACACCATATGGTAAAAGCACCTTCAAGAACTCGTGTTACATTAAAGCCTTACCACAGTGGACAAAATTCTTCTCAAAACAAGTTAAAATACATCAAACAAGATGTTTTTTCCTTGTTATGACTGAAAAGAATTCACCAATACAACTATGAGAATTTGTCTTTGTAAAATGTCCTAAAATAAGTTGATATCCTGTTCTTTTAAGGCAAAATGTAATATTGACATTAACTATAAACACTCATATTTAGATCTATTGCTCTGATAATTATGTCTTAAAATAACTTTTGATTGTTAAAAAAAAGCTTTATGTCTTTTAAATAGTTGCATTTATATAAGCATGTGTTCATACTTTCCATATAGAAATATCCTATTTTTGGCCCTACAACAACCATATCAATATGTTTAAGACCAGTTAAGCTAATAACAGAATTACACATTTTTAAATACAATTGTCAAAATAATATATCAATTATTAAGTTAAAGACCTTATTTCCTTAGAGATATTTCTTTAATTAAGATGTTTTCAAGATCCAATGAGTCAACAAAATTATTCATGATTTATTGTTTTATAACAAGTCATTACATCTTACTGAAAAATTTACTAGTAAGTCTGATTAGTTTTATAACAAGAGTAACAAGATATTCAAACTAGAGAAATAATGTGTGATATTTTGTGCGTTTGCAGTGTACAGAACTTAGGCTGATGGAGATTCTGTTTAAATCCATTGGAGCTACATTTTAATAGGAGCTGAGAGTGACAGGTGTTCCCGTATCACCACTTTCATCCATGCTGTCTTCACTTTTTTCACCTTTTCACTCCACTGTACTAATGCTGTGAAAGCCTGACATGATTTTCTCTCAGTTCAAGTAAGTGCCTCCCTTCCTCACCCAACAGCCAGGGCTGTGTTCTGGTCAGATCTCTGCTGTTTCTTCAGAGAATTGGGAGCCCAAAATAAGGGCAAACCTTAGGTGGAAAAGCAAGTCAAGAAGAGTTTGCAGCCTCTTATTCCATCCACCTCCAGGATCCAGTGTGAGAGAGACTTTAACAAAGAACCGCAGGTTTTAGACTTCTTCAACCCTGTTGACACAAGTGCCCAAGGCAAGCCTGCGGTAGTGAGTTACATCTCCACAGCTTCTGCCTCTACTCCTGATGGCTGATAGGAACCATACAGATCAAGGTGGTGTTATGGAAAGGCAGGGTTCAAACTCATTGGTTCAAATTTTGAGTAGAGGTTTAAAGAAACCATAGAAGGGTTTAACTTTTTGTATCACATGTCAGTCATTTCCTGAAACAGACATAATATAGCTCAGCCAGCTGTAGATGTCTGTACAATGCATTTCAACATCCAGCATCCTCTACATTCCTTCAGAGCAGTCGATCCTCATTGACACGATTTTGGAAATGCTGTGTGGCCGACATTAGAGCAGTTTTACAATGAGGTTAACCAAAGACGGACCCATTCTTTTAAATGTCAACCTCGAGCCATCATCTCAACGCTCACAAATCAAACTCCACACCCTTTATCGTTGTATTCACAATGTGTAGAAAGGTGTTTAGGACGTGTTTGGGAAGGTCATGGCACTTCCATCAACTTTAAATGTCAGGTCTTTTCAAGTAAAAGCTTGTATGGAGGATATCGTGGGGAGAAAACTATTCTGTCTGCACTGCCAAGTCTTCAAATTGGGCAGATCTGTCCTTGTTTGGACATTATGCGATTATTTTAGGCCTCATAACAAAAGGAAGGACGAAAAAAATTGTTTTTTAGAATCAGAATTAATTTATTGTCATATGCACAGCTTACACCGACATACGAAGTGCATACCAGTACAACCTGAACAAGATCAGACATACAACAGATACACATATACAGTTCAGAGTTGACTGAGGCTGCAGCAATAAATGCGCTGCCTTACTAGGATGGGTGTAGATGGGTTACCAATGGGGAGGGTCTGGGTCATTGGTCATTGGTCATTTTGTGCTGAAACTCTACATTTCTTTTAATCCTTTACGCAAATTAAGAGGACAGCTTATCTTTTTGGCCATGACCCAAATAGATGGGTAGGTGGAAGACCCAGGACATACTTCAGAGAATAAGTATCTTGGCTGTCTTGGTAAAACCCTGGGATTCTCCTGGAGGAGTTGGAGTATAGATTGATGTCATCAACAGATTTAAACCAGTGGATTGGTGTGATGGCCCACCATGACGTTGGAGCTTTCTTTTCCACTTCCTTCTTGTAAAGATTTGAAATGGGAGATTTAGGGGAGCCAGTAGCATCACTTTGTTTTTGTTTTTAAAATACAGCCACTTTGTAGGGAAAGTATGTGGTGTTCATACATTCACCAAGGAGAGATAAAGAAAGTAACATTTGCTTGTTGAGGTTGGTAGAGGCATGTCCTCCTCTAGCGATGCCTGTTTGAGTGTCCTTTGGAGGGAATGCTGGTGAGAAGTGATGTTTCATTCATCTTTAACATTTTCTTCTAGCAGCTTCTTTCTCTTTGAAAAAGCAGGAACCACTTTTGTTGACATGGCTCTGCTCTGCAGTGACCAAGGCAACAAGGCAGATCAAAGTGCTGACTGTTCCTGCGATATAAATAGAAACCCTGTCCAAACCCTCAAGCCACACAAATAGGTTGCCTAAGTAAGGATGAAATTGCCTGAAAACACTAAGATCCCGAAATCAGTGGTGGTTTCAGAGATGTACTAATTAACCAGTCAGCCAATTAATTGACCCACATTTTGCTACCTGAAAAGGCCAAGCAGTTTTCACCAGCAACACAGGGATGCTGCCATGGGAGCACTTCAGGTGAAAATAACTCACAACTGCCATGCAACACTCCACAGTGGAGGTCTGAGGGCCATGGAAGGTTTACAAAAAGATGTTAAAATAATTGTTTATTTAGATAAAAAAGAAAAAATATATATTTCTAAATATATGGACATTTTCATTCAGTTCCTAAGGGAAATTAAGACCACCAACAGCTTTGTTTATTTCATTATAAAGGATCCTTTAATTATTATACAGGATTATACATCACACAATGACTTAATTTGCTTGAGGAGCACAAATGAAAACAAGCATGTACTTGATCGTAATACATTCAGTTTTCAGGCCTCATTTGGAAAAAATGTCAACGTTTTTTTCCACCAGACCATCCATCCATCCTTCTCCCACAAACTTGCACATCTGAACATTAGATTGTTGGGAAGATTTAATTGTATCTGCTAAATCAAAGAAAGTATAGACATTTTATGGTTTTGCTTATGTCCTAGTGAGACTTCATATTTGTGAATGTATGTTTTTTTTATGGTTGTCCATCCCGATTTAACCCACATAAAAGTGGAGCTTTTGTCTGTCCTTTGTTTTGGGGCAGTTTGTCTTCTTAATCTTCTCCTTTTTTATCACTTTGATTAGCCTTTTGTAAGTCGGTTCTCTCTGAAAAAATCTAAGAAATTGAACAGTTGTGTGAGCCACTACAGTCTTTCTTGACTTCTTTCTTAAAAAAGGGAAAATGTGATGAGATAATAACACGCTTGTGTCAAGTGCAATGGAACCCACAGAGAGGTAGGAAGAAGGCAAAACATCAAGAATCATTGAAGCAATAATAGATGATGACATAGAAAGACACCAGCAGCAGTATGGAAGTCATACCTCCCTTCCCCAGAGTGTTTGGCACATCAATATTCCAGTGACACATAAAGAAGAAAACAGACTTGATGCAAAATGACTAAGAAAGAAAGCCAAGAGGGAAAAACACAACATAGCAGAGGGAAGGAAAATGGAACACAGGCGGAGTTAAAATGAGGATAAAACAATTCTTTGCTGAACGTGTCTGTTGAATTTAGTGAGAGCTGTGGTTTAGAACAGATTTATTGCATCACTCAGCCCTTAAAAAACAAAGGAAGGCTCTCCTGTTGCTCTCTGACCAGCTTGAAGCAGCTGCTGGATGCTAAAAGAACCAGTTTGGAGCGGGTGCATGTATGTCAGAGCTCACGCAGGGCCGGCTGTCTCCCATGGTTTATGTACATTGCAGTGCTGCGAATGGTAACTGTGCATGTTGCTTAACGCAGTGCTTAGAGTCACTGTCACTAGCATTTACTGATGATATTTAACCTCTGGACGCCTGCATTTATTTACAATTATATATTAAAATGTTTTTGCTGTCAAGTTGATGCAACATTAGAGAGCATAGCATGGTTTTCTCAAGCATTTCAGAGTGAACTTTATCCATTAATGTTACGTTAAAGACCGAAACATTGAAATTTTTTTTTTTCATTTAGTTAATTTTGTTAGCACGAAGTAAGACAACTCAATCTCTGAGGCTCCGCCTTTCGCTCCTTGTCGATCATGCCGCCTATTTCATGATGTCAACCTAGAGCCGGTCTCAGGAGCGTGTCTGCGTTTCTCCCATGAAAACAAACATTATCTGAACTTTTGCAAAGATGGATGTGAATGTTGTGCATATAAAAGGAAAGTGTTTAGCCGATAACCGCTAGCTCAGTGGAGAAAGAGGGTGGGTGTGTGTGTCAGCCTGGGGGCGGAGCTGGCAGCCCACACTCTTCCTGGAAGGGGCTGTTCCTGACTTTGTGACGTCACAATGAGCGTTTTCGTGGTTTGGGAGGGGCTGATGCTCAGAGAGGAGGTTTTTAGAGGAACGCTCAGAAATACGTCAAAGGATCAGGATACCACTTTTGGGGTTGTTTACAGTGAGGAATGAATACTATAATAAATTTAAAAGCTCAAAAGAAGTCAATTTTGCACATATGCCATTGAAAATTTACTCTACTTTTTGTGATATTGTTGTATTAGATTTACCAGAACATTCGTTCTAACCCTTTAACACCAGAGATGTTGCCAGCAACACTTGACTAACCTACTATAACTCTGCAACCATTTACATCAGGGATGTCCAAAAGGTCAGATTTAGTCACGGCCAAGCATTCAGCCTGCATTTGTACTCTTATTTTAGGTCAAATACACATAAACTATTCAATGAAGTTTTTGTTTTCTTCTTTTTTTTCTACAGTGGGATGCTTTTATTTTTTTCACATAGAACAAAAAAGTCAAAATGCATTTTTCACCAAAATCTAAGACAGAAAATATCTGTCTGGACAAAAATGTTTAATCAACATTAAATTTGAGTTTATATGAAATGTTAAATATTATTCACTTTTAAGATACTCGCAAAATCGGTTCTTTTCGTTTGGCCCTTAAGGCTCTGAAGGTCAAGTAACCTATGGGTTTACAATGAAATTTAGCCATTCCTAATCAAGAAATTAAAAACACAGTTCTTATATGCTGGGGGCCGCATATTATTGATTTTATATTAGGAACCTGACGGGATACGATACATATCGCGATAAATCCCAAGACTGTACCAGAACAATTTTTCTGATTTTTTTTTTTAAAGAGAATGACTTAAAAAAAACTCAACCTGAACATTAATAAACCTTTCATTGTAATAAAATAGAAAAAAATCATTTTATTCAATGATCACACTGTTAAGCACTGCAACTGTATCTCATATACAAGTTGCTTTTTTTTTTTGAGGATATTGGAAACAATGCAAGACTTTTCCTGAATGCCACCAGCAGCAGATGTTAGCAGGGACCTGACCGCTTTTTACAGAGCGGATCTTTAGACCTTCCTCATACTAACACTGCCACGCTCTTCCTCCCACCGTTCCTCCTCAGTGTCAGCAGTACAGAGAAAGCACGTCAGTCCTGGAGAACCAGCCAGCAGGGACGTTTGTTCTTCAAGTTCACGCTGTGGATGCAGACGAGGGTTCCAACGGCCGGGTGACATACGGCTTCATGCACAAAGACTCCACCGTGCCGGCCTTCAGTATCCATCCTGATAGCGGTACGTCACACAGAGGAGTGCATACACCTTTTTCAACGTTTTCTGCCTCGTCTTACATAACGAGACATTGTTAAGGGGTCAAGACGTCTGTCAGAGAAAAAAGAACGTGGCTTTGTGTAAATAAATAACTTTTTTAGCCCATCCAGCTCTGGATTGGTCGTCACACATCTATTTATCACGTTTTTCAGTTTAATAAATTTGATATGAGAAAATAGTTGCTAATTTTTAAGCTTGGTTTACATTATATCAACTTGCCAAAGACAAAAGCATTATTTCCACTAATCTTGTCACTTAGCAATAAATTATGGGAATAAATAGTTGAACTTGGCATTATTTTGCTTGGACTATTTGGCTGAAAGTTGCAGAAATCATTTGTTTGTCTAAATAATCTGATTTTGATGTGTAATTGATGCTTTTGGTGCATCAAGGGGTCATAGTAACGGCCAGGAAGTTTGACCGCGAACGGCAGCGGGAGTATGCGGTGACGGTTACCGCCACCGACCAGGCCGTAGACCCCCTGATTGGGATTTGCCAGCTCAACATTCTCATCCTGGACCAAAACGACAACAGTCCCAAATTTGAGAACATCAGATATGAATGTAAGTCAACAGGTTTTATGCTAGAAACAACCAAACTTGCTATTTTTAAAAGCAGTTCCTGTAAATATGTCAGCAAAAAGCCATAAGAATTCTATTGTGAACTATTTGTCCTTTTTCAGACTTCCTTCGAGAAGACACCATGATTGGGAACAGTTTCCTGCGAGTTGCAGCACACGATGATGATTTTGGCACGAATGCAGCCATCACTTACAGCATGTCCACTGAAGAGCCGGAGTACCTCAGGGTTAACCCACTTACAGGCTGGGTGTATGTGAACCAGCCCATCTCACAGGTAAAGATTATTTGGTCTTTTTTTCTTGTATTTATTTATTTTTACAAATGAGGAAAAACACAATACTGCTGTTTCTCCCAGTGCTCAATCTATTTAAACACATTTATATCTGTTCCAGTAAATTATGATAGCCTTTTTTGATTTGGTCTTTAGAAGCTGTAGCAACCTTGTAATTAATGTGAAGAGACGAGAGCAGGAGTAGGATATAAATGCTAACGTATTGACTTTTAACACTAAGTCACTTTGGTGTATTTTAAATATTAAATTGTAACAATTTAAATCCTATTGTTCTATTTCGTACTGTTCATCATGCTATGTGACGGGTGCTGCTGACCTCTTGGCCAGGTCACCCTTGCTAAAGAGATCTTGATCTCAATGCGATTTGCCTGCAAATAGGTTAAATAAAAAAATGACCTATTTTTTTCATACAAGTTTTGATGACTAAATATGTGTGGATGCAATATTTATTTCTGCACAGATGATTACTTTACAACAAAGTAAATGTATAAGAAAAATTATACATGTCGACTTTTTTTTGTTGTGTACAGCAGTCCCTCGCTGTATTACTGTATTACCTAATCTATATATTCATCTTTGATCGCCAGCAGATCTGTGGTTTTATTTTATGATCCTGGACTTATTTTTCTTTGAAGAATGAACTTTGAGAGTTTAAACAAGAGACAAAAGTGTGAAAATGTTATACAATGTGTAGTGAGGGGTTTTACAGCCTCAAAACATGTAGAAGTTTTGTAAAAAAGTAAAGATGATCACTTTGCAGGTTTCACATATCACGGGTTATTTTTAAAATGTAACTCTTGCGATAAACAAGTAGAATAGGAGTTATGCATTTTAATTTTAGTGTTAAAATGTTTTAATTTATACTATTATAAATATGTTAGCAGTTGTTTACAGTTATCTATCCCTTTCTGTCATGCCACAGAAATTCTGTAAAAGTTGGGAAAAGATTAGGCCGAAAAAATATTTTTTTTAATCATTCTTGATTTTCTTATTCAACTCGTTCTGAAAGGAAGAAAATGCGTGAATATTATTTCTGGTGAGAGAGAAAATGAAAAATGTCTTGGCAGGTGTACATTCTTGGGATGCAAACACGAACTTTTGGAAAATTATAGATTTAATGCAAGCCCTTCTTTTAGTAGCCCTTCTACTAGTTTGTCCATTTTCTTTTATCTTTTGTCTCCACTTATTGAAAAAGCTGTGTCAGTCGCATGAGATATTTTTTGTGAGTAGCTTTTGATTGAAAGAAATAGAAACGTGTATGTCCTTTCAGATTCCTGGAGTGTAGCCAGCCTCTGGTCTCAGGTAGAAAACGCGTGAGCCTGAATTCATTTACAGGAGCCCTTTCTTTGCCCAGAGGAGAATGTCTGATATTTTTCTCATTATAATACTTGTGAACATTTGCTTTAGAACAAACATAGAAAAATGAAGAGAAAAAAATAGAGAAAAAGACAAGAGATAACTGAAAACTAGTTTGTGACTTCACCCTCATACGTGTAAATTCTGCATCAGCATTGAATGTTTCCTCAGCACCCTGGAAACCCTGCAAACTCTCAGCACTTTCCTCTTGTTAAAGTTTTTTTTTTTAAACATATCTGTATGTGAAGTTGAAAAGTTTTTCCCACTAATGAGTACAACTGCGTACGCTGTAATGTGCTAACAGCCTCTGCTTGCTTGTTTACTGCCAACATCATTGAGTCTGTGCCTCAATTTCTTAGCAAAAACGGAAATCTAAACGCTCTTACTAATAACAAATCCTATTAGGAGACATCGAACTGAAAGTTTGCTCCGGTGAAGTTGTTTTCTGAGTTAAAACTCTCACATAGAGCGTATTTTGGGGCACGAGCCATAAAAAAAGAGGGAAAAAGTACTTCCAAGACAGATCATTTTGTCCAATTGCATTGACGAAATGGAGCTCCTCCGGTGATAGAAATCCTAGAGACCTGCCTCTAAATGAATTCACTTCTCCTTACTTTATATTTGTATACATAAATAGACTACACACTTCCTACACAAGACACAGACTGGAATATGTGTGATCCCGCCTCTCCACATTTCAATTGTCTGGCATTTCTCCTCTTCTCTGCTCTTCGTCTGTGTGATGCGTATCCCTGCAGAGGACCTACATCACTCGGGAAATCATGGCTACAGACGGAGGAAACAGGAGCAGTTCAGTGGAGCTTTCTGTCACCATCACCAATGTGAAGAACCAGCCTCCTCAGTGGGAAAATGACACGTACAGCGTGGTGATCCCTGAGAACACCGTCAGAGACACACCCATCGTGGTACGTTGATCAAACATCAGTACGTTGTCCCGTTAGAAAAACCATTCAAATTGTTTAAAAATCTTCTGGAGAAGATGCTATGATGGTGATGCTCTGACATGTGATAGACACGCTGTGGTAGGAAGCCTAACAATACTGATGTGCAAACACAAACTTCGGGCTACAGCTTGAGGCTTTGAAACCTCAGTCCTTCATTCACTCTGAAGTTTAACCTCAAGGTTTTTGGGGTTGTCGTGGAGGTAACATAGAGGAGCATCTGTTAGTGTGATAAGTGTTTGTGAAGTATTTGTAAGGCTAACGGAAGCTGTGTGGATGCTGTCGTACGGTGCCCTGATGCCACACTCTAGACCTTAGTGTGAGTATTGGCACTTTACTAACGCCACATTCATTTGCTGCCCACTTACATGATACTTAAGAGGAACATCTTCACAAACTACTTTCTGATTTTCTAAAATTCTCCTTTCTGAAGGCCGTGTCACACAGTCACTACGTACTTTTTGCTAATTTTGCAAGAATGAAAATTTGTCAGACGTGAATATAACTGCAAAAAGGGAGAAAAGTTGTGGTCTTTACGTGAAATTTTCACAGATGTATCAGGAATGAACCATGTAAAAGCCTTGGTGGAAGTCTGAATAAACCAGACAAAGAACATGTAACTCAACGTATCACATATGCTGTTTATATGCAATTCATTAGTGGTTTGAGTTTCCATTAAATTATTTTACCATGATATCTGCGCCCAATGCGCAATATAAAAGTTATACATCGGTGGTAGATGCGTGAAAAGTGTAGATCGGTCATGGAATTCACACATTTGTGTATGCCTCTCGCAAAAGTCACAACCAATTTCGTATGATTTAGGCAATAATTGCGTATAAAATATGCGTAAACTGCGTAGTTCTCAACCGATCTAAATTTTTGAAGAGCTGAAAAACAAAATTCATGTGAAAAGCCGTTGGCCAAAACCCTTGACAGACATCTGCGCACATCCACGAATGAGGAACACAAGAAACACTTAATTATGAATTATGTACATCACGCAGGAATCACAAAAGAGCGAAAAAAGTTTTGAACAAATGTGGTGGCAGTGTGACACTGCCTTGACAGTCAGGCTGCACTACTTTTCAGGTGAACAGCCCTAATGGGCTCCTTGTGGAGTCACCCAGAAATTTGGGGTTATTGAAAGAATTTAAAATCACGTCAATCAAAGTACGACACGCCTTCGACACGCCTGCTTCACCTTCTTGTGTTGTAGAAGTGTTCACTATGACCAGTCACCTGCAGCATGAACATTTTGTCCTATGGCTTCACCAACCTTGATATTTCATGCAGACCACCAGGCAGCCCCCTATCCACCGGTAAGGGCAGTTGTGACTAAGGCTTAACCTCCTTCTTTTGTGCCGTTCTTCCCTCTTTTGTGGGTTCTTTGTGCGGTTTAAATAGAGCCACAGATTTACATTCCTCAGTGTTCAATAACAAACTTTCCAAAGTGTATCGACTTATTTTTCATTAGGTTTCCATGCCGTGTTTTCTTCGAACCCACAGCAGGTTGTAAAGTTCATCAGAGCCGCTGATGAAAATTTAAACTCCAATGATGAAAATGAGAAGGCAAAGGAGAGCACTTTCAAACGGGGATGTGTGCTCCTAATTGTGTTTGTGAGAGACGCTGATGAAGGGCAGAAGAAAGACTGCAGTCTCCAAAGTACTTTGCATTAATCGAGGTGGTTGTTAACCGCATGTCCGTCACAGACATTTGAGGGCTTTATGGCCCGGGTAAGCACATAAAGTGGTCCGACATGTTCGCCAGCTCTCGTTGGATGCCTCATTATTGCTGCCACTCTGCTCTGCAGGTTAGATGGGCACTGCCAGGTCACAAACAGACAGAATGCATCAGGCCCTAGATGGTATTTGGGATTTTAATTGCGTTGTGTCCAGTTTCATGTGTTGAAAAGCCTCGGCATAATTAGTCACGGGTGAGAGCGGGATAAAGATCAGAGCGCGCTTCCCCTTTGATCCCACAGGATATTTGTTGGTTCTTGTCTGAGGCCTTCTAATATCTGGCTCTTTATTATTTAGGAGCTATAAAGCCTTCTTTCATTTGAGCAGCTGTAGCCGAGCGACGAGCCTCGTTTCTGGCGGTCACTGCTGCCGCCGAGGATGTTGTTTTTCAGCTGTCAGGCTGATAATTGAAAACATGTAGATATCCGACTGAATGAAAGTCAAAGTCTGTTTGAGAAAAGTGTTTCTTCAAATTCATCTCTCCTTTTAAAAAGAGTTACTTCAAAATAAAGTGAGAAAAACATGTGTCTGAACTTGCAATTTACAAGATGAAATGAGAAATAGTCCAACTTCAAGGAAGACGGTCCAATCCATTTCCATTTTTGGGGATGATCGAGAATTTTTAAAAAAAATTTAGAAGTTATGTTTTAGTATGAGGACATTTGGAGCTAAGGGAAAGAGCATTTACCCTGTTTTTATTTTATGTTTGTTTTAGGAAACTGTAGATTTTCTTGTATATGCATTTAAACATTTATTGATGTAACATCAAAATACCCAATTAGGTTTTTGCAAATTTCGAGTCTTTGGGACTTTAGAAAACCAATGAGATTATCAACATTAATGCTTGAAATAAATGTTGGAATAAATCAAAATCTTCCCAAGTCGGAGCCAATTGACAACTGAAATAAGTCCAAGAACTGGAGGACTCATCCAGGAGGTCATCTTAGAAGTAGAAGAAAATAGAAAGTAGTTCGGGCCTCACTTACCTTATCAGGTCAAAGTTCATGATCTGACAGTCAGAAAGAGCCTTGCTGAAGGAAATCAAAACCACTGCTCTGCAACAAGAACACAAACAATTAACTGGATTATCTGCAAAACATTCTGATGAGACGGAAAATCTGGAAGGATTGTGTTTTTAAACATGTGACAGGTTTCAGGAAAAGACTATGTGAGACACGGTGGTGGGAGTGTGATGGTGTGAGATTGTTTTACTGTAGTCACTTTAACTATATGTTATGT
>CM074489.1:13927223-13962974 GCA_037389245.1 Oryzias sinensis | reverse complement strand
AAAAAAAAAAAAAAGGAAAATCCTGCTGACTCACCTCTGAGTTAGGCTCAGCGCTTTCTGAGATCTTGACCCGGCACGAGTGATCTATAAATCGTGGAGCGTGGTCATTCACATCCTTGATATGAATGGTCGCAGTTCCGGTTCCTGTCATCCCACCCCCATCTCTGGCCTCCACAACCAGCAGATACGACTCCACCTGCTCTCTGTCCAGACCTCCCATCCCTACGCTGATGGTCCCTGTGGTGGGATTGATACTGAACACCTCTGAGAATGGGGTCAGTCCTCCTACCGCGGTGCTCGTGGCATCAACAGTTCCTACAATACGGTATGAAAGTACAGCATTCTGCCCCACTGCAGAGTCATCCAGGTCAGTCGCCGTCATGTCCATCACTGTTGCCCCCATTGGTGAGTTCTCTGCCACCTCCCCGTGGCAGCTGAGAGCGCAGGTGAAGATGGGGGCATTGTCATTGATGTCCCACACATTAATGATGACATCTGTGAAGCCAGTCAGACCTTCTCCACCCTCATCTGTTGCTAAGACAACAAAACGCCAAACAGCTCGCTCTTCCCGATCTAAAGTCTGATTGGCGTAGATCTTTCCCGTCACCTCGTCGATTATGAACTCGCTCTCTGCCCCCTGGCCATGGAGAGAGTACCGCAGCGCCTCCTGGTCAGCATCCTTGTCTGGGTCAGAAGCTGTTACCTAAAACATAACAAGCACTTTAGTTTTTGATATGATACATTTATGAAAATTCTGCTGATTTGGAAGATTTTTTGACAGTTAGCCTCTATGTAGTTCAGAACTCTGGTAGAAAATTGGATTTTTCCATCCTTAGCTCTCCCTTCTTCCTCTGGTGCACTTTTATCTCCTTTACACTCAACTGTAGCAAATTACAATGTAAGCAAAGGTGCTTCAACTTAGCAGTAACCGTGGTGCGATGAAAAACCCAGTTTACCGGCTTTTATGGAGTGCTTTTACTGAAAAATACCTCTCAACTGTTTGGACAGAAATATGAGAGTTTTTTTTAGGGGAGCAGGTTGCTTTTAAAGCCAGATTGTCTCTATCATCAAGGATTTTCCTTTGCAACTACTTTGTTGTAACTGCTAATAAAAAATCAAGCTAAACTTTCATATTTTAGTGTAATTAATTTTTGTACATTTACATAATTGCACAACATTTCAAAAGGTTTTTTATTTTTTACTTTTGCTTGCTTTTTTAACATTGTTGTGAATCCACTCATGGATGTGTGAGGCGACCTTCTGTCATCCATCTCTGCCTGTGGAACGAATTTGACTTAATTAAAACAAATCCTGGGTTTGTGTCAAGTAGTGTCATGCAGAAAGCTGCCAGAGTATTTTTCTGGCATTTTAACGTGTGCAGATTATAGTAAAACATGTGATAACAGGATGAGTTCTGGCTGAAAGTTGAAACTTTACTAATATTCCAGGTAAAAACAGGATTGTGAAAGACTTAAAAAAAGAGGGTTGTACCTGCAGCACAAACACAGGGGAACCATCCATCTCCTCTGTCACGCTGCCGTAGTATTCGTTGAACGTGAACACCGGAGCCTCGTCGTTTTTGTTAACTACGTTAACTGTCACTGTCGTGTAATGTTCCCACTTTCCATCCGAGGCTAAGACGTGAAGCATGTACCTGGAGAGAAATGGAAGTTCTGAGTGTTTTCCAAACATTAACAGTCCTCATCCCATGTTTATCTGCTTTCTGGCAACCTGGACAATGCGGCTGTGAGATAGGAGTCTCTAGAATCCAGCCATGTGCACCGGACATGAGCTTCTGGACAGTTTTGAGGTTGACGCAGTCATATATGTTTATATTTTCTTTACATTTACTGACAAACTTTCTGTTGGGTATCATATAGGCCTGCACAATATACCGCAAATTTATCGTTATTGCGACATTAAGCTGTGCAATATGCATACCGCAAAAGACGGCGAAAATCGCAATAAATGGTTACCTTAAATGTGCTAAAACAATCTTATGGTAGCTTGAAATATTGAACAAATGAAATAAATCCCTTTATGCATTTAACCAATCAGAAGGACCCATTTACATTGTTGATCAATCAGATGAGCCCTTTTATGTGTGATGTTTGCCTCCTATGTCGACAAGGGTCATTTGGAGTAAAATTTTTAAACTGTTGCAGTAAAATGGAAATTATGTTTTTGGGTGTTTTGCTATTTGTTTATATACCGCGAATTATATCGTTATCACAATATTAATCACCAATATCGCATATAGCGAGTTTTCCTCATATCGTGCAGCCCTAGTATCATACATCACTTCCTGACATCTGCGGATTAGCGTGACATCTGACCTGCTTTGAATCCTAAAGCATCTTATGACCAATGCTGCCCCAAACCCAAGTATCTGAGCAGAATATCAGAACCACAAAGAGCTCCAGTCTCAGCAATTTTCAAAGGTGTGCTAAATCCATGTGATGTTCAAATGAATCTGGTGTAAAACAGTAACGGATACAAAACATCAAAGTTTTCATCATATGGAGTGCAACCGTACCTTTTGATGTGCTCGTAGTCCAGAGGCTGAGCAATGAAGATAGTGCCCACCTCAGGCTCCACATCAAAAACGCCTCCGGTGTTTCCTGATGTGATTTGGTAGCGAAGTTTGGCGTTTCCACCTGCAGTCAAACACAATGATGAAGAGAATGAAAAGTCAGAAAACAAACCCTAGCTTTGCTTTTTTTAATTCAATAAAGTTCATTGTGTCTATAAGATTAACTGACTTTTTGGGTCATAAAAAAGAAATTCTGGAGGGAAGATAACCACAACATTGCAGTTAAATGTTTATAATGAGGATAATCCAATAAGTCAACTAAGTTTTCTTTTTTAAATATCATTTAACAGCTAAATACACTTAACTGTTCTAAAAAATCTTTAAAAAAAATCTTTGCCAGCCTATTACGTTTTTTTTTTTACCTTAAGGCTACCAGATAGTGTTGGTTGAAGTGAGCTTTAGTCATATCAGAGTTTTTCTTTTCATCTGAGCTTTGGAAGCCAAGCAGTGTGAACGATTTATTGGTTGGATCTAATCATTTCCTGTGTGGACGGAGTAGAGTGGCAGAAGAGATTCAGTTTTCTTGCTCCAATTTTCCTCTTTATCTCGTCACCTAAATAGTTTGCTTGTTTGCTGAACATGGCCCACCAAAGCAGCTCCCTGGTCAGTCTGCTGTACCTTCAGCTATAGGTTTAACTGTGAACAGTGCTACGTTCTGAAAAGATATCGATGTTGCGGTGAAAGGCATTGTGAGGGTAAAGGCTGGGGCAGCTTTTATTCTTTACTTTGTTATATTGATTTGTTTGAAATCACTGTTTGACTCCAGAGTACTCAGGTATTCTTACACACTCCAGCACAACATTAAGATGTTCAGCTGAACAAGAATATTTCATTTATTAATTATGCTTTAATTTTGTTGCCAAACGATTCACAAGACTTTTGTTTTGAAACAATTAAGTCCCGAACACGGGCTGAAAAATATCATATAGGTCCAACAACTGCTCATTATTGGGAGTGTTTGTTAGACATAAAGTCAGATACGGATCTTTTGGTCCCCAAATGGTCATACACTGAGTAGATTTTATTTAAATTGTTATTTGTTTAATGTACAGCTCGCATACAAGATTATGTTTTAGTATCACACAACAAAGATCAGACACACAATAGAAATACACATCAAATGTTCAAGGTTGTCTGATCAAAAAGCTGGTATCACATTTATCCACCAAACACTTTCATGTTTCATCGACATTGTGTGATTAAAACTCTTTCCTTTTCATACTCGAAATGAAATAGTTTATATTATGTTCTTCAGTTCACTTCTGCTCTTTGATTTGCAAATGGGTTTCTAAATGTATAATTCCAGTGTTGTTCAATCACACCAAAGTTCACTTGCAAGTGAACTGTAGTTTTGGGTGTTTGTTTTGTCAGCAACAGATTTTGTAAAAAGCTTGGAACACAGACTTTGAGAGAAACAAACAAACAAACAAAAAAAAGCGTGTTTACTTGGAAATGTGTTTGTGACATTTGCAGGTTGTCACCACAGTAATATTTTCATCAAATGATAAAAATCTGCCATTCCATTAATCTCGAGCTGAAACTGTTTTTTCTCAGAACTTCCCTCTCATACTCACTTAATAATCTCTTTGTATTTTATCCCTGCAAAGTATTTTAAGTAATCTATTAGATGTTGATCGACAAAACTTTTCTCTCAACGCAATTACTACTAAAGCCAAGGTCTGCATCTCAATCACCGCAGCATCCAGCACCCCCAAAGTTAATATGAAAGAGAAAGGAGACGCCTCTGAGGACCGGAGGAGATTCACAGCTTATTAGTGAGATGAAAGTCAAGCAAGGAGAGGAGAGAATGCTCTTATCCAGATCGTTTTGTACCGTCTGTCTCTTTTTATTTTAAATGGGACATTTGGGATTACATTCAATTGTATCTTAGATTTTTCACCATAATTTTCTTCTTTTTTTTGTATTTTCCCCACAGTGTTTTCCAGAATCCTCTGAGTAAAAAAAACAACTGCCAAGACAGAGAAAACAGCAGGAAAATTAAGCAAACAAATGAAAAGAAAATTACTGTTCTTTTCCTCAACTTTTAAATTCTTTACTCTCCTTTGTTACTTAAACACCAAACCCAACAATGTGTTCAGTCAATTCTTTAACTGACATGAACTCCTGCCACTCTGCAGAAACTAAGTATACACCTTAGTAAATGACACAGTTCTTTTTGTGGTTATTTTGCCCCAAAATGACACAAATATAGCTAAAAGACCAGAATTAGAATTAATTTGAAAAAAGATCAGAAGATGATTGGAGAGGGCCTTTAACATCATGTTTGGGACAAAGGCCAGAAAAAAAGAAAAGAAAAAGAGGATGAAGAGTTACGGATTAGGCTAACCAAAGCAAACAAGGCAAACCTAAAGTCTGGAGAACACACAGAGTCAAATTTGGCTGCTTCTTTGCCTTTTTAATAAACAAAAGAAAAAAAAACAACATATTTCTATATTTTATAATTAACATTATTGCTGCTACCCATAATGAAAGAAAACATTAAAGAACAAAATAAATTTTTCAAATTAACTTTAAAAGCCCAAAAGAAATTTGTTTTTGGGTCCTCCAGTGTTACAAATACTTAGAAAATCCAAACACTTAGCTAAACCAACATAAAACTTTTAATTTGTTTTCAGAGCTTAGTTAGGGATTCTGAGTCATCTTAGTTTTCCTCTGTCAATTAAGAATATTGTGGCTCTCCAATCAATATGATCTGATTAAGTGTCCTTCATGCATTCTAAATATATTCACTCTAATGAAGAATAATTAGCACATTCTCCCTGTTCAGTGTTGGCCAATGCGTGGTCAATAATCCCACAAGAATTATAAAACTACTGGCTTTTTCAAGAAAACTGGCACTATTTTCTGAATCCACCACTGTGTTCAGTATGCAAATGTATACAAACAACTCTGCACACACAGCAGCTGGACTACAAAAGCGATGAAAAATACTTCGAAGATTTTTGGAAGCTTTTATGTGTTTCACGAAAAAGCTGAATAAGCAGATGTGACCAGACAAATGTGTGCTTGACTTTATTACCACAAAACTGAAAAGAAAATCCATCTATCCATCCATCCGTCCATCCATCCATCCATCCATCCATCCATCCATCCATCCATCCATCCATCCATCCATCCATTTTTTTTTGTTCTTGGTTTTATTCGTAGCTTTTCTCCCTTATAATGAGTAAATATAAATCATTGAGGCCTCCTTTTAAAACTGTTTATCGCGTCGAACCAGGTTCAGATTTCAACCCCAAATTGTACGGATGCAGGCAAATGTGCAGAAGTATAGCAGGAGTTATGACACGAGGCGAAGCAGGCTTTCTTGCAAACATCTCTTTATAAAATCCAACCTGCGGTCTGCGGTGCGTGAATGTAAAGGTGAAGTTTCTGTGTGACAAACTACAGAAAATATCAATAAAACATATTTGTTTGTGGTAGTGTTGCACACCGTGACCCTGAGCACTTTGGCAATATTACAGAAAATTCAAAAAATGTCACTAGTTCACAATAGATGTCTGGTGACATCCGAGTCCATTGCACTTGAGCAATTTTACTTTTTTCAGGTTTTTTTATTTAGTCAGACTCATTCCTCATAAATACAGACATTTGCATTAAGTTTAGTGTTAGCACATTTCTGCTCGTTTCTTTGTGTATCGGACCTATCCAAGTCAATCATTCAACTAATCATTCAATCAATTAGCCATTTGTAATATTTAATTTACATTGGAACAACAATTGCAGGAGTTTCCACACAAATTCTACTGACTGCAATGCAGCACATTTAACAGTAGAGTAAAACACACATTTTCTTTAACTAAATGAAATTATTACATAAAAGAAATTATTCAAAGTTGCTAGAAAGCCCTGGAAGTTGCAGTTACTCATTGCAACAAAGAATGAAAAATATTAGGATAAGGTCACATATTGTGCCCCTGTGACTGCTTCTGCTTTTATGGCGTCATAACCTCAGAAAGGCCTTCAGTCTGATTGAACAATGAAAGCGGTGCACTTTGGCAATGGCCCAGAGTTTATGAGTTCTTATTATGGATGAACAGAACCAGCCTCACCATATAAACCCACCTTTCATTCAGTTTACACACCATTGAGTTTGATAAGGCGAGCTTTCAGACACAGATATCATCTCTGGTGACACCCACCTTCATCGCCGTCGTTGGCGCTGACTGTGACGATGGCAAACCCGACATCAGCGTCCTCGTCCACGTCTACCTCGTAGGACAAACGTGCAAACACGGGCTTGTTATCGTTGACGTCGCTGATGAAAACACGAACATATGCGGTGTCTGAAACAAAACAAAAAAAAGGGAGAAAAGCAGGAAAAGGAAGATCAAACATGGGGTTATGCTTATTCAGTGGATGTGAACGGGAACATCTGGACTCCTCGTCACATGGTGACAATTGAATTTCTTTAACAATGTACTACAATACACAGCCGAGCAGGGACGAAAAGCTGATCTACACACTTTTAGAAGATCTTCAATCTGTTTTTCCCACAATTCAACTCATCTTTTTCCAGCCTATTTCACCAGAAGAATTCAGCAGCTTCCTTCTCTGTTCCGCATCCAGCCGCAGGCAGGAATTGAGTTAGACGCACCCCGAGGGTGTCAGCAAAGGCCTCTGTAGTTGTGCAACGCAACATACCACACTTCCTTTGATATCTTTATCAAAATGAGCATAATTTGCAATAGAGCTTCAAGATGGGATTAATTATTAAAGCCAGGACGGAAGAGCTGGTATTCAGTTGGTAGGCCAAATAGCTCACTAATACGGCCCTCAGAGCTGAAACAAAACCAGCTGCAGATGCCAGAGGTTGGTGCATCAGAGAAGGGGAGAGGCTGAGAGGGGATGACGATGGAACAGGACTTGGAGAAGCAGATACAGCGACCGTGTCGCTCACCCTCATCTCCTGTCAGCCAGAGACGCTTGCTTATCCTTGTTTTAACACTTCTAGTCGGAGCCACGCCACAGCTAGCTGTGAAGTAGCACTCTTCTGCCTGTGAAAATTGTTTCATCAAAGCTCTCTCTGAGACTCTGCTCTCTCTGATCTGCTCAGTAAAATCTGCAGAGTACACGACACGATTTTGAAGTATCTTACTCACAGGAATCTTCTTTTTCTTCCTTAGAAGAGTTTTATTTTAACAAAATGGGGGGGGGGGAAAGACATTTTAACCGAGGTCTGTGGCATAAATGATTAAACCTGTTCTAGAATAATGAATAGTACAATTTAAATTTGTTACTGTGATTTGGAGGGGGTTTAAAATACCCTGTTACGTGGTTCTGAGCATGAATGGCTTTCTAAAGGGCAATACTTAAGCATCAGCTGTCAAGATTTGAAATAAAAAAAAAAAAAAAACATTCTTCAGGTTAAGCCAAATTTTAGATGAAGATCAGGTTCACCTAAATCTGAAATTGCAGATGCAGTGGAGACAGATTATGTTCAAAGGAGTGACGCAAAGCTCAGAATCTTCCTCCGAAAAGTTCCCATGGATAAAAGAAACCCAGAAAAACTCCAGACACAAAGCAAAATCTTTCAGCCCGTCTCTTCTGGAGCGTGGAACCAGACTTTGAGTTAAAAAAAAAGAGGCTTTAAAATTCTTCCAGTCATAAAGGAAACTGAATATGAATAAAAAATATTGCTTTTACTTGGTTTATTAAGGACGTGTCACACATCCTTTACTTATACAATGTGCGCACTTCTTACGTATAAAATGTCAGTCTTTGGTGATACATGCGTGATATACATAATTCATAAATAGTTTTTGCGTTCATCATCCATCCGTGCGCATGTCCGTCGACAGATTTGGCTGACGGGTCGTTACGTGAATTTGGTTTTGATCTGTTCAAAGTTTTTGGTCGGTTGACAATCACACAGTTTATGAGTATTTTACATGGTTTATGCACAGTTGTTTCGTAAATCTGTGTTGGATTTTATGTGAGAAGTTTATACAAATTTATGGCTTTCCACAACCGTTCCACGTATGTCTAGCAGCATTGTCATGCATATACCACTGATGTATAACTTTTCTATTGCGTATGCGGTGCAATAATCAGGCACAATTCATAATTAATGTTGGTAAATGACGTGGTGCTTTTCTACCTTGTGCGAAGGCCAAAAGCGCTTTACAGTCCCATTCACCCAATCGCACACTGATGGCGGCTCCGCTGCCGAACACTGGCGCCAACCTCCCACCAGAGGCAAGGTGGGGTTTTGTGTCTTGCCCAAGGATACTTCGACACATGGGTGGGCAAGAATCGAACCTGCAACCACTGCACCACAGCCGCACTATGTTCTTTGCTGTCTTTATTCGTACTTCTTATGTGGTTGTAATGTGTTTCATTTGTGATACATCTGTATAAATTTCATGTAAAGACCACGACTTTTCTCACTTTTTCCTCATATACTCACGAATGACCAATTTTCATCCGTGCAATAGGCGCAAATTTGTCTGTGTGACACGGCCTTGACATAAATGACATTATATATCTTTGTTCGAATTAAAAAACATTTTAGGCCACAATATATCTTCGTGAAGAATTCATTAATATGTCGGGACGGCGGGTACTTAACTGGACGACAACTGGACAATTATCTTGACACACGTTCTCCTGTTTGCAAGTTTAACCCCTGCTGAAGCCGAGAGAAACCAGGTTTAACCCTTGTGCTATCTTAGATGACCCCACCCTTACATTAATGTGTTCTCCCTACCATGACAAAGGTGGATAAAGGTAAAGAGGATTTCATGTAATCCATGGACACCAGTGAAGATCACAAATCATTGGAGAAAGAAGTTTCAGTTCACTGTCTAGTGGGTCTAGATGACCCAACTCCCAATGTTAAAGTGCCTAGGATAGCACAAGGGTTACACAAAGGATAGGAAGGCAAACATTTTTCACTAATCCATTTGAACAGGAACCTCTACAATGTTCAACTATACCATGCTTGGATTGGTGTCTACAAAGAATTTTTTTATTGAGTTTTCATCCTTCAGACCACAGAAATGTTTTCTGTTTCACCTCAGGGAAGGTTGGTTCGCATTCAAACCTTTATTTCTTTTTTTCTTTTGCATTTTTCCCCCCAAAAAAGATAGCTTTATTGTTGTGGGATCGCAGCTAGGACCCTCAACAATATTAACCAGGTTTACAAACGGGGTGCAGGTCTAAGCTGCATTTATGAGTTTTGCAGCAATCTGGTTTTAAGCAGCCATTCATTTTCATGTCTGAATATGTTTTTTTAAATTCTACTACAATGAGAAAAGGTCTGATTTTTTTAGTTTGACACCCCACAGCCTGATTGGAAATGTTTTTTATTTTATTACAATCATTTTATGACAGCACTAAAATTACCACAACTGACTCAGTTTTTGGTGGTTCTGTAAAGTTACTCAATGAATAAATGAATTTTTCCCTCTGAGAGCATTAAAACATTATTTGTTTGTGGATTTTGCTGAGTAGTTTTAATAAATGTCTGAACTGAGCTGCGCATCCTCGTGTTTTGACTCAATATAAATCCTTCAAAGCTTTTGGAGGGGATGGAGCTACAGTAACGTTCCCGTTATTTTTGTCATGTATTTTTCCCCCTCATACAACTCTCTCTGTTCACCCATCTGTCTCAGCATCTGTTCATTTCTTTTTCCTCTTTCTACTCTATCAGACCATTTCATCTGGCAGCAAATGAGAGAAATAGAGAGATGGAGAAGGGGGGGGGGGGCAGGAGTGACAGCCTGAGAGAGAAAGATCGCCCTTGGTCCTTCGGCAGAGGAAGATGAGCAGATGTGGGAAGGAAACATGAGGAGGAAAACAGAGCTTATTGCTGCCTTCAACGAAGATGTGGAGCCCTAACGAAGTCTGTGCAGCAGCTGTCTACAGCACTGCCCACCTTTATGCTTTTTTCAGCAGGAACAATCACCTCACAGCCCTGCATTTCCAATGGAAACTCCAGGTACACAGGTGCAATCAAATGCTGTGTACAACTGTACATGAGTGGCAATCCGTTAGACCATTTACTATTTTGTATTACTGCTAGATAATTGACCAAAACTCAGCTTTAGCACAAAATAAACTGCATCATTAATTTTTTACTCTGCATTAAACATCTGCAGCACAGATTTCAATTTCCTCGAGGCTTCAGAAAAGGCTAAAGTTAGAAAGACAGATGTTTATCTATGATTGGACAACAAAGAACACATTTGAGTTTCCATTGGAACTGACTTAAAATGATCCAAGTAACCTGGTTTCATCACAGTAGCAGGTTGATTCGCATCAAGCTGCGTTCACACCGCCCCTCGTCAATGCACGTTCATACAACCACTTCCAAAGAAAAGTCTATGTAAACACGCATAAATGCCCCTTTCAGGATTCCATGTTTAAAACTCCAGCAATCACATGTAGCTACCCAAGTTTCTACGACTGTTTTTGGTCTCTATGTACAAGACGTGCAGCCATTGAACACGCGTTGAAGGTTAAACCAGGTTGGACTTTGACCAATCAGGGATTTGGATTTGGTAGGGACGTATGGATGGCTTCCCTTTTAAGTCACAGAAGTACCAACAATTTCAGAATTGATTGTGAAGAAGAAATTCATTCATTCATTCCAGCTGGAATGATACAACACCAATTCAGTCACATATCAGAACAGAGGTGTGAAAGAAAAATCCTGGTGCCATATTTGCAAGATTTGCATCGCTTCCCACCAAGCCTCTTCCAACTGTAGGTGGCAAACATGTGCTAGGAAACAGTGGAAAAAGAACAGGAAGAATAGGCCCTTCTCTGCTTGGCCAGTGTGAACATCCTGAGCTAAATGCATGCTCAAGAACCACATTAGATTTTAAAAACATATATATCTGAGATAAATTTTCCCAGAGTACATCAGCATAACAAAGTCTGGTGATTCTCAGCTGCCAAGTTTAAAGGAGAAAATCGTGTGATGGAGCTGTTAAAACCAGGTCACTGCTGCACATGTGAACCCATAAACTCTTGACTAACAACAATGCAAATGTATCCTCTGCAGAGGAAATTTCTAACCATCTCCCAACCTTTGGAACTCCTTTTGGAATCTACAGAGGACATTTGGGGTTTTCCAATTATGTCACATGTGAAGGGGAGGAGCTCTGGGAATTATGGATTTTAGTGGATTTAAAGACATGTTGACGAGACACATTTTCTTCTTCTGATAGTCAAGAGGAAAACCAGATTTTACCGGGGGTCGAGTGTTTCTGTGAAATTCATTCAGTTTTTCATTAATTGTTGGGTGTTCTTGAATTGCACAAAAACAAAACAGGAGAAGCCCAGTTTGGTTACAACATTGCATCTATAGTCCTAAAAGTTCTGTTGCTGTCTTTCTATTAAAAAAGCACAGAAGAGTCAGCTTTCTTCCAAAACACACACCACTAGGTTTGGATGGTAGTTACCAGAGTTTGGCTGTCCATGTTTGCCAGGCCGTGCCGACTCCCAGCCATCAACAGACTGCACCTCCAGAAGATACGAGCTTTTGGTCTCCCGGTCAAACTCAGCCTGGGTGTGGATAAAGCCCAGCTCTGGGTCAATGCGGAAATACCGATGGTCCCCGCTGCGGTCTTCCAGCAGCGAGTAAGAGATCTGCAAGGCAGGAAATCAGGGGAAAATGTGATTACAAGAAAGGCGAGATAAGAACAATCACAACCATGACTTAAAAAACTGTTTTCAAACCAGTCAGACCTTGCCATTTGGACCTAAGTCAAGGTCGTTCGCCGAGACCTGGAAAACCAAAGTTCCTGATTCTGCTCCTTCAGTCACAGACGCTTCGTAGATGGAGGAAGTAAAAAATGGGACGTTGTCGTTTACATCTGGAGAGACGGGGATAAATAAACAAAGCTAAGAAGGCACCAATGGATATTCTGGTTCACGGCCGTAGGAATCTGCAGGAAAGGTGCATCTTTGCAGGAACCATACTTGCCCAAAATGTTGATTGTGCTAAACCAGGGGGGGCCAATGCATCGATCACGATCAACCGGTCGATCGTGAAGGATATCACATGATTGACAAGCTGAACCAAACAAACATCCTCTGATGAATTCATTGATCTTTAGGAGCTGGTCATTTCAAAAGTACCCTAAACAACGTCCATCATAGATAGGAAGACAGTGACTTTTTTCAAATGGTGGGAGGGAAATAAAACAATAATTTGCATAGACTTCCTATGAAGCCAAAACATGAGAATGAACTGAAGGGTTTGGTTCTGAGACACAGAGCTCCACAAAAATGATTGGACACTGTCTCGTTAGTGAATGTGTTAATGTTGGAAGTTTGTCCTTTTTTAAACACCTGAATTTGTCTTATTTGTCTTGTTTTGTGTGGTCATAAACATTTTGTCATGGCTTTTTTTTTTTTTTTTAAATAGTAAACTGGGACTCATGTCCTCTCAGGCTGCAAATTGCCTGACTGCAGTGAGCATCAGAACCAGCTCTAATTCTAAACATGTGTGCTATTTTAACGCTCATTTTATATTCAGACATTTTTAATCTGTAAAGCTGCAGCTCATATAAATCCAAAAAATCAATTTCATAAATCTGCAAAACCAACAACAAAGAACAAACATCTGAGCATCCCAAGGAAAGAATTTAATCTAGATTATTCAATCCTGATTTTCCTACGCCTTCTTTTGTTTCATGAAGCAAACGGGTGGATACTGCCTCCTGCACTGATCAGTGAGGCCAGCGTGCTTTTATGCTGCATTACTAACATTAAGCAGCTAAGGCCATGACTATGGGAACAAACAGAAAGGACGATTGTGCATTTTCAGAAAAATAAACCTGTTTTCCACATCGAGGGAAAGTTTGGAACTGGGTGAAACAAACAAAAACCGTCCAAGGGGTTTGCATTAAATACGACTGTGTAATCTTTAAAAAAAAATGTTTACAAAGAATGTCACTGTCAGTTATTAAAAAGTTTATTTAAGAGAACACAGAAAGGACATGAAAAAACATCTTTACGAATAAATAAAACAATTAATTAATTCATTAAAATTAAACATTTCTGATCCAGAACAACTATAAAGCCCTTGTCCATTAAAAACAAAATCATAGTTAAGTTTTGTACAAACATAAAAGCTAGATGTAAATGACTCATTGGCTTCCAACTATTTCTCATTATGCTTCGTTTATTTGGCTAGATTTTTAATTAACCTTCAACCGCCTGCTAAATATTAATCATCTTTTCTTGGCATTAGACTAAAGTTAAACTCCCAAAATTGACTGAATGAGGCAGACTTGAAGAGATTCCCCGAATTTAAAAAAAAGTGTTCATCTGCTGCGTCTTTGCACCAAACCAAAAATCAGGAAACAGTTTCTAAATGAGAGTTACAGCCGACTTTGAAGACAGTCCTCCAGGAGAACCACAGCGTTCCGACGCTGCTGCAATGCAGATGGATCAGGAAAAGACAGCCAGGTACCAGAGAATAAAACCTGCTTTAGTCAGGTTAAGAGAGCTGATGGAATGTCACAGAAAGACTTCAAACTGTGCAAGACATCAAATGTAATGTTACTCTGTGTGTCCTTTTCTTCTTTCTCTGCCTTTGAGCAAATGTCTTAATGCATGAATAAGAAATAGGGTTTTAATCCATTACACTCCTCCCTCCTCTACTTAGCTTTTCCGCTTCTGGGGAAGCAAAAGAAGCTTTCCTGTGAACTTATAGGGGGAGTAAAGAGACGGACAGCTAGAGAAGGGAGGCTCTGACAATTAATTATTTCTAACTGGATTAAGTAGCTTGGATTAGAAGTGTGTGTATGTGTGTGTGTGTGTGTCCGTGATGTGAGGGAATTACAAGGGGCAGATAACAGACTAAAACACCACTGGCCTGGTTACCAACAGCTGAGCTCTAATAAAAATAATGAAAATAAAGCTCTTTACTGGAAAAAAAAAAGGATTGGTCATCCTAAACACACAGTTCTAAATATTAGTATTTATTTTTATTAATTCCTATTTAACTAGGAAAAGTCGATCGAGTCCAATCAATACACAGCATTCGATGATGACAATACAATTAATGCGAGTTACAGATTTCATTTCAAGAGATTTGAGCAAAAGTTTAAACGTACTTAATAAAATCGTATTTTTAAATTTCTAGCAATTTTGTAAAATTATTCCAGATGGACTGAAATGCCACCTTATCAGTGCAAACACTTGGTCCAGTCAGTAAGAGTCATTCTTCAGAACAGAAAGAGAAAAGTCCAGTCGCTCTGGTTCCCATTTGGGGGAAAAAAAGATCAGATCTCTTCTGTCTGAGCCACTCTGCAGGCGTTGATGTTACTCCGAGGTCTGTTTTGTGCTCAAATGTTAGTCCAAATCCCAACTTCAGCTTTGAGATGAGAAATCTCAGGTTTTTTTTTGACCCTGTAGAAATGTGGTGTCAGAGGCCGCTCACCTGAAAATATGTTTGCACTGAAGAAGCTCTGCACTGAAAAGAACTCGTCTTTCACAGAGAATTCTGTCTTTCTCTCTGCAGCTAAGACTTAAGTAAAAAACGGTTGGATGGCATTTTTATGACTAAAGGTTACTCACAAACAAACAAACTGATATTTCTGCGAGAACATTAGCGACTAAAATGTGCACAAATCTGCATAATTGAAGCCAAATTGACACATTTTGTGAACCAGTTCAAAACAAGATAAAGTGAATTAGAAATAGACGTAGAAAGAAATCCAGCAAGAATCTGTTTATAGTTTTGCACTTCAACGCCTCTTTAAAAATAGATAAAAAATATAAAAATAGTGTAAAATAGCGGCTTAATTGAAATTTAACCAGGCAAACATAATCAACTGCATGAATGTATGTGTGAATGCTGAGAGCGGAAGCTAAATATGCTGAAGAATGCAAATTTATAACAGAAACAAAACTGCTTGTTTTTGGCTTAATGTTAAATTAAATGGAGTTAAAAAAGACCCAAAAAAAGAGGATAAATCTGGCAAACAAATGGTAAAGTTTTCTTATTTAAATGCTAACAATTAAATTGACTGAAAAAAGTTTCATTTTGTCAAAATCATAAATGAACAATTGTAGGCAAATAAATTTCAAATAACTACTAAAATGCTAAATATAAAGAATGTTTTTATGAATAATATATTAAAGAAAAAAAGGCAGAAAAAAAGATAAAAATTTGTAACATTAAAAAAGAAAAAAACAATCAAAATTATTGGGATTTTTTTCAATAATAAAGTTACTAAATGAATCATTTATTGTTAACCATTTAGCAATAAATAAACAAGCACACAAGTCCTTAAGAGATAAAGTCTTAGAAGGAAGTGAAGTTTCCTGCGTTCCTTTCAAATGATCATTATGACATCATGATGAAGTCAGTTTGGTTGAAGTAGCTAAATGAATGCTGATTGTTTGTCTGCTGAAAAACAGAAGGGGATTTCAAAATCCAGATCCAGTTATTCACAGTTATGTTATGAAGATTTTTGGAGATCGTTCAGAAAAAAGTTGTTGAGTGTCCCTCCTGTTGGTCTCCATGCAAAGATGAATGACACGGCAGAGAACCACAAGGCGGTTTGCATGGTTACTGTTTTCTGTTCCTGTGTGCGATGCATATAACCAGTGTTTTAGCATAGCTAGAACACTTAGCACAAAAGCTAAATAACACTGTTGTCCTAAGGCAGAAACTAAGGAACATACAGACTTTGGGCACATTAAACATTGAACATTAAAAAACAAAAGCTCTGAAGGATAGTTTTAAATGAGTACATGTCTGGTTTGTTTTAAATCCTTCATTTTCACAGTTTCTGATGTAATCAGGCAGTGTGCTCCAAATGTTTACAGTTCTGACAGACACCATCTATTTCCATACATTTTGATATAAAGTATTGTTTTTTTTTTATTTCTCTTTTCAGTTCTGATCTTTGCTGGTTTTTTGCTGTATGGGAAACACACTAAATGAAACTGATATTCATGTTGTTGTGTCGTGTCGTACTTTCAAAAAGTTCCTTTTTGCCTTTTTTTTAAACCAACAGCTGCATAAGTTTCCCTGAATCCTGTGATCAAGTTTTCAGGCTGCTGAGGACTTTCACATCAGTCAGCCGGCTACTCAGTCCAGACGGATGGTTCTGAATTTAAAAATGCCTTTGCCCTTTTCATTTTTTTTTCTTTTTTTGGGGCAAACATTTCTTTAAAGGTACAAACGTATGTTTTAAAGAAGATCAAAGCTTTTCGTGTCCAGAAATGTCTGTCTGTCTGACAGAAGTTTGTGTGTCTCCGGACGCTGAAGTTTTCTTCTCACAGTCCAAAGAAAGTAGGTTTTCACTTGAAACAAGGATCCTCAGCCTTTCTTTGATTCACACAAACCACTGGAAAACAGATTCAGTTCAAAGAACATTGAAATGTGGCTCTTTATTTAGGTTTGCAAAAAGCTTCCTGGTTTGGTGCCACATTGCCAGTCTTTGCTCTGAACCATGTGGTCATGTGGTTGCCCGGCCTTCGTAGATCAGAAATCAAATCTGAGAAGACAACGATGATTTAAAAAAGATTCTAGAAGAAGATGCTTACCGGTGACATTGACAAAGACTGTGGTGAAGGCAGCCAGAGGAACAGCAGCCACGTTCTGGGCACGGACCCTCAGGATGAAGTTTTTGGTGGTTTCGTAGTCCAGAGGCTCGGCCACCAAGATGGAGGCTGATCCGTCCTCACGGTTTGGGGTCAAGTAGAACCGAACAGGCATGTTGGTCTCTGGAACCATCCCGTCTTCCAAATTGTAGGTTACCCTGGGATCTCCGAGCAGGGATGTGGCTTTGATGGTCTTTTTAGAGCAGAAGACGTTTGAAGTTCAGGTTTCATTTTAATATCTTATATTTAACTTTCAACCCCCCCCCGCATATTTATTTATTCACATAACCTCTAAATGTTTCAAAGCTCAGAAGAAATGACTTTATACGAACACATTTGGAGTTTCCCAGCATAAACGGGTTTGTTTAAAGTCACAACACTAAATCTACACAACAACAAGGTCATTCCAGGACTTTCAAGATCTTAAAAAAATGCTTGGATTTTTTTCTCTCTCCAGGTTTTTCCTGTAGAAAACATAACATATAGTTAAAGTGACTACAGTAAAACAATCTCACACCATCACACTCCCACCACCGTGTCTCACATAGTCTTTTCCTGAAACCTGTCACATGTTTAAAAACACAATCCTTCCAGATTTTCCGTCTCATCAGAGTGTTTTGCAGATAATCCAGTTAATTGTTTGTGTTCTTGTTGCAGAGCAGTGGTTTTGATTTCCTTCAGCAAGGCTCTTTCTGACTGTTAGATCATGAACTTTGACCTGATAAGGTAAGTGAGGCCCGAACTACTTTCTATTTTCTTCTACTTCTAAGATGACCTCCTGGATGAGTCCTCCAGTTCTTGGACTTATTTCAGTTGTCAATCGGCTCCGACTTGGGAAGATTTTGATTTATTCCAACATTTATTTCAAGCATAAATGTTGATAATCTCATTGGTTTTCTAAAGTCCCAAAGACTCGAAATTTGCAAAAACCTAATTGAGTATTTTGATCAATAAATGTTTAAATGCATATAGAAGAAAATCTACAGTTTCTTAAAACAAACATAAAATAAAAACAGGGTAAATGCTCTTTCCCTTAGCTCCAAATGTCCTCATACTAAAACATCACTTATAAACTTTTTTTTTAAAACTCTCGATCATCCCCAAAAATGGAAATGGATTGGACCGTCTTCCTTGAAGTTGGACTATTTCTCATTTCATCTTGTAAATTGCAAGTTCAGACACATGTTTTTCTCACTTTATTTTGAAGTAACTCTTTTTAAAAGGAGAGATGAATTCGAAGAAACACTTTTCTCAAACAGACTTTGACTTTCATTCAGTCGGATATCTACATGATTTCAATTATCAGCCTGACAGCTGAAAAACAACATCCACGGCGGCAGCAGTGACCGCCAGAAACGAGGCTCGTCGCTCGGCTACAGCTGCTCAAATGAAAGAAGGCTTTATAGCTCCTAAATAATAAAGAGCCAGATATTAGAAGGCCTCAGACAAGAACCAACAAATATCCTGTGGGATCAAAGGGGAAGCGCGCTCTGATCTTTATCCCGCTCTCACCCGTGACTAATTATGCCGAGGCTTTTCAACACATGAAACTGGACACAACGCAATTAAAATCCAAAATACCATCTAGGGCCTGATGCATTCTGTCTGTTTGTGACCTGGCAGTGCCCATCCAACCTGCAGAGCAGAGTGGCAGCAATAATGAGGCATCCAACGAGAGCTGGCGAACATGTCGGACCACTTTATGTGCTTACCCGGGCCATAAAGCCCTCAAATGTCTGTGACGGACATGCGGTTAACAACCACCTCGATTAATGCAAAGTACTTTGGAGACTGCAGTCTTTCTTCTGCCCTTCATCAGCGTCTCTCACAAACACAATTAGGAGCACACATCCCCGTTTGAAAGTGCTCTCCTTTGCCTTCTCATTTTCATCATTGGAGTTTAAATTTTCATCAGCGGCTCTGATGAACTTTACAACCTGCTGTGGGTTTGAAGAAAACACGGCATGGAAACCTAATGAAAAATAAGTCGATACACTTTGGAAAGTTTGTTATTGAACACCGAGGAATGTAAATCTGTGGCTCTATTTAAACCGCACAAAGAACCCACAAAAGAGGGAAGAACGGCACAAAAGAAGGAGGTTAAGCCTTAGTCACAACTGCCCTTACCGGTGGATAGGGGGCTGCCTGGTGGTCTGCATGAAATATCAAGGTTGGTGAAGCCATAGGACAAAAATGTTCATGCTGCAGGTGACTGGTCTGTGATTTAACCCTCCCTCCCCCCCTAGTCCCATTATCGGACACAGATCACTTTTGACTCAAGTTTCTCGCAAGGAATGTGTCAGAAGTCAGAGCGCAGTTGTAGCACACCTGTTATTTGCGGCAGCAGATTCGAGCACACGCAGAAGCACATTTGAGCAGTTGTAATCACAGATTTGAAGTTGTAACTCTAAATGAACACATGCAATTGGAGATTTGTCAGTTCACAGCAGAAGATTTTTACACACAGATGCAGATTTTTGATGCACAAGTATTCACATTCTATATTACAAGTTCTCAAATCAAATCTACAAGTGCGTTCTTTTTGACACATTTTTACCCTCATATGTTACCTCCACGACAACCCCAAAAACCTTGAGGTTAAACTTCAGAGTGAATGAAGGACTGAGGTTTCAAAGCCTCAAGCTGTAGCCCGAAGTTTGTGTTTGCACATCAGTATTGTTAGGCTTCCTACCACAGCGTGTCTATCACACGTCAGAGGAAACCTCATACAGAGCATCACCATCATAGCATCGTCTCCAGAAGATTTTTAACCAACTTGAATGGTTTCTCTAACAGGGACAAGATCAACGTACCACGATGGGCGTGTCTCTGACGGTGTTCTCAGGGATCACCACGCTGTACGTGTCATTTTCCCACTGAGGAGGCTGGTTCTTCACATTGGTGATGGTGACAGAAAGCTCCACTGAACTGCTCCTGTTTCCTCCGTCTGTAGCCATGATTTCTCGAGTGATGTAGGTCCTCTGCAGGGATACGCATCACACAGACGAAGAGCAGAGAAGAGGAGAAATGCCAGACAATTGAAATGTGGAGAGGAGGGATCACACATATTCCAGTCTGTGTCTTGTGTAGGAAGTGTGTAGTCTATTTATGTATACAAATATAAAGTAAGGAGAAGTGAATTCATTTAGAGGCAGGTCTCTAGGATTTCTATCACTGGAGGAGCTCCATTTCGTCAATGCAATTGGACAAAATGATCTGTCTTGGAAGTACTTTTCCCCTCTTTTTTTATGGCTCGTGCCCCAAAATACGCTCTATGTGAGAGTTTTAACTCAGAAAACAACTTCACCGGAGCAAACTTTCAGTTCGATGTCTCCTAATAGGATTTGTTATTAGTAAGAGCGTTTAGATTTCCGTTTTTGCTAAGAAATTGAGGCACAGACTCAATGATGTTGGCAGTAAACAAGCAAGCAGAGGCTGTTAGCACATTACAGCGTACGCAGTTGTACTCATTAGTGGGAAAAACTTTTCAACTTCACATACAGATATGTTTAAAAAAAAAACTTTAACAAGAGGAAAGTGCTGAGAGTTTGCAGGGTTTCCAGGGTGCTGAGGAAACATTCAATCCTGATGCAGAATTTACACGTATGAGGGTGAAGTCACAAACTAGTTTTCAGTTATCTCTTGTCTTTTTCTCTTCATTTTTCTATGTTTGTTCTAAAGCAAATGTTCACAAGTATTATAATGAGAAAAATATCAGACATTCTCCTCTGGGCAAAGAAAGGGCTCCTGTAAATGAATTCAGGCTCACGCGTTTTCTACCTGAGACCAGAGGCTGGCTACACTCCAGGAATCTGAAAGGACATACACGTTTCTATTTCTTTCAATCAAAAGCTACTCACAAAAAATATCTCATGCGACTGACACAGCTTTTTCAATAAGTGGAGACAAAAGATAAAAGAAAATGGACAAACTAGTAGAAGGGCTACTAAAAGAAGGGCTTGCATTAAATCTATAATTTTCCAAAAGTTTGTGTTTGCATCCCAAGAATGTACACCTGCCAAGACATTTTTCATTTTCTCTCTCACCAGAAATAATATTCACACATTTTCTTCCTTTCAGAACGAGTTGAATAAGAAAATCAAGAATGATTAAAAAAAATATTTTTTCGGCCTAATCTTTTCTCAACTTTTACAGAATTTCTGTGGCATGACAGAAAGGGATAGATAACTGTAAACAACTGCTAACATATTTATAATAGTATTAATTAAAACATTTTAACACTGAAATTAAAATGCATAACTCGTATTCTACTTGTTTATCGCAAGAGTTACATTTTAAAAATAACCTGTGATATGTGAAACCTGCAAAGTGATCATCTTTACTTTTTAAAAAACTTCTAGATGTTTAGAGGCTGTAAAACCCCTCACTACACACTGTATAACATTTTCACACTTTACTCTCTTGTTTAAACTTTGAAAGTTCATCCTTCAAAGGAAAATAAGTCCAGGATCATAAAATAAAACCACAGATCTGCTGGCGATCAAAGATGAATATATAGATTAGGTAATACAGTAATACAGCGAGGGACTGCTGTACACAACAACAAAAAGTCGACATGTATAATTTTTCTAAATCATTTTCATCATTTGTTGTAAAGTAAACATCTGTGCGGAAATAAATATTGCATCCACATATGTTTAGTCATCAAAACATGTATGAAAAAAATAGGTCATTTTTTATTTAACCTATTTGCAGGCAAAACCCATTGAGATCAAGATCTCTTTAGCAAGGGTGACCTGGCCAAGAAGTCAGCAGCACCCGTCACATCACATCACACAGCATGATGAACAGTACGAAATAGAACAATAGGATTTAAAGTGTTACAATTTAATATTTAAAATACACCAAAGTGACTTAGTGTTAAAAGTCAATACGTTAGCATTTACATCCTACTCCTGCTCTCGTCTCTTCACATTAATTACAAGGTTGCTACAGTTTCTAAAGACCAAATCAAAAAAGGCTATCATAATTTACTGGAACAGATACAAATGTGTTTAAATAGATTGAGCACTGGGAGAAACAGCAGTATTGTGTTTTTCCTCATTTGTAAAAATAAATAAATACAAGAAAAAAAAGACCAAATGGTCTTTACCTGTGAGATGGGCTGGTTCACATACACCCAGCCTGTAAGTGGGTTGACCCTGAGGTACTCCGGCTCTTCAGTGGACATGCTGTAAGTGATGGCTGCATTCGTGCCAAAATCATCATCGTGCGCTGCAACTCGCAGGAAACTGTTCCCAATCATGGTGTCTTCTCGAAGGAAGTCTGAAAAAGGACAAATAGTTCACAATAGAATTCTTATGGCTTTTTGCTGACATATTTACAGGAACTGCTTTTAAAAATAGCAAGTTTGGTATTTTCTAGCATAAAACCTGTTGACTTACATTCATATCTGATGTTCTCAAATTTGGGACTGTTGTCGTTTTGGTCCAGGATGAGAATGTTGAGCTGACAAATCCCAATCAGGGGGTCTACGGCCTGGTCGGTGGCGGTAACCGTCACCGCATACTCCCGCTGCCGTTCGCGGTCAAACTTCCTGGCCGTTACTATGACCCCTTGATGCAGCAAAAGTATCAATTACACGCCAAAATCAGATTATTTATACAAACAAATGATTTCTGCAACTTTCAGCCAAATAGTCCAAGCAAAATAATGCCAAGTTCAACAATTTTTTCCCATATTTTATTGCTAAGTGACAAGATTAGTGGAAATAATGCTTTAGTCTTTAGCAAGTTGGTATAATGTAAAGCAAGCTTAAAAAACTAGCAACTATTTTCTCATATCAAATTATTAAACTGAAAAACGTGATAAATAGATGTGTGACGACCAATCCAGAGCTGGATGGGCTAAAAAAGTTATTTATTTACACAAAGCCACGTTCGTTTTACTCTGACAGACGTCTTGACCCCTTAACAATGTCTTGTTGTGTAAGAAGAGGCAGAAAACGTTGAAAAAGGTGTATGCACTCCTCTGTGTGACGTACCGCTATCAGGATGGATACTGAAGGCCGGCACGGTGGAGTCTTTGTGCATGAAGCCGTATGTCACCCGGCCGTTGGAACCCTCGTCTGCATCCACAGCGTGAACTTGAAGAACAAACGTCCCTGCTGGCTGGTTCTCCAGGACTGACGTGCTTTCTCTGTACTGCTGACACTGAGGAGGAATGGTGGGAGGAAGAGTGTGGCAGTGTTAGTATGAGGAGGTCTAAAGATCCGCTGTGTAAAAAGCGGTCAGGTCCCTGCTAACATCTGCTGCTGGTGGCATTCAGGAAAAGTCTTGCATTGTTTCCAATATCCTCAAAAAAAAAAAAAAAAAAAACTTTTATATGAGATACAGTTGCAGTACTTAACAGTGTGATCATTGAATATAATGATTTTTTTCTATTTTATTACAATGAAAGGTTTATTAATGTTCAGGTTGAGTTTTTTTTCTAAGTCATTCTCTTTAAAAAAAAAATCAGAAAATTTGTTCTGGTACAGTCTTGGGATTTTTGTCCAAGCAGATATTTTCTTTAACGCAATTCTGGTCTTCAAAAATGAAATTTTACAAAAATTTTGGTGAAAAATGCATTTTGACTGTTTTGTTCTATGTGAAACAAATAAAAGCATCCCACTGTAGAAAAAAAAAAGAGGAAAACAAAAACTTCATTTAATAGTTTATGTGTATTTGACTTAAAATAAGAGTACAAATGCAGGCTGAATGCTTGGCCGTGACTAAATCTGACCTTTTGGACACCCCTGATGTAAATGGTTGCAGAGTTATAGTAGGTTATTTAAGTGTTGCTGGGGACATCTCTGGTGTTAAAGGGTTAAACCAGGGGTCGGCAACCCATGGCTCCAGAGCCACATGTGGCTCTTTCATCCTTCTGTTGTGGCTCCCTGTGACTTTGGAAAATAATGAGTATTTTATAAAAATTCAAATTTATTTTAGTTTGTTCATTTTTCATGGCATTTCAAAGGTGCTGCTGGCTCCGTGCGAGGCACGTGCCACGTAAAAAACAGCTTCCTTGGTGGCCTCCTGTTTGTCGGGCGAGGGCTGCGGAGCTGATAGCAGGAGGAGACACGCGGGGTGGCTTCGATAAACACTCCGGGTCTGTAGTGATTTTCTGCCGGGGGCTTGGCGTGGCGCGGAACGGGGAGCGGCTTTCTGGTGACGGAGAGTTTGCGCCGGTGTTTTGGACTCCCGTGTGCGGTGATGCGTGTTTCAGAGCAGGGGAGCTCGTTGCGTCGGTCGCGATCGACCGGTCATCTTCGGGGACGTGGGGAAGACTGAAGGGGAAGAGAGTGCTTCTTGAAAATCCACCAGCCAATCAAAATCCTCACCGAAAAGTACGGGACTTGATTGACATGCAGAATGGCCAATCGGACATCCTCTGACACATACGTCACTGCAGACGCGAGTTTAAATGCACTCAGCGCAAACTCTGCCTTCAGAACATCTTTTTCTCCCCGCGGCACATCATGTCCCTGGTAGAAGTCCAGCAGCCGGAGTTTATTAAAGCCGCCCCGCGTTTCTCCTCCTACTATAAGCTCTGCAGTTCTCGCCCGATAAATACGAGCTCATCAAGGAAGCTGTGAGGCGCGCGCTTTATACTGTTGCGGAGTGTGTGTTTGTGCTGAGCGGCGCGCGTGCCACGAGGGAGGGGCGCGCGCAGGTGGAGATGGGGGTGTGAGCACGGAGCGGAGGTGTGTGCGTGAAATATATTGTGTGTTCGGAGGACGGAGCACTAAATTAGTAGTCGTCGTTCCCCATCAATATTGATCAATACGGAGCCAGCAGCGCCAAATGCCTCACAATATGCCACGCTGCCCCCATTGCACCGTTACAGCAGAGCATAATACGATGGTCGCTGCTTTCTGTCTTTGTAATAAAACGGCTCATCTGTTAATACAAAAGTATCTTTATGTAAACTCACTGTGTAGTTTTTAATCATTAGTACATAAACAATAATGTTGAAATAAACATACAACAAATAAACATGAAGATGAAAAGAAAGAAGTACTCTTTTTTTATCTTTTCAGTCAGACAACTCTTGCAGTAAGAAATATTTATTTGACATTTTTTCCACATTCTTTAAGTTGGCATTCACATATTTTCGTTTGGCATAAGGCTCCGTTCAATTCCATAAAACTTCCATAAAATTCCATAAAATTTCCATAAAACTTTCGGGTAACAAAAACCCCCAACACTAAAATCATCCAGAAGAAGAGAAAATGTGAATGTATAATCAGTGTGTAATAACATGGGGTGTGTTTTCGGCAGCATTCCATTTTCATTTCCCAGTATGACTGCTATGTGTGACCCGGCACCATTGACCGTTGGGCCGCCCCCGTTCGAGTACAGCGCCACGAAGGGGACATGCTATCTAGTGGATCTGCTATGTGTGACCCGGCACCATTGACCGTAGGGTCGCTCCCGTTCGTGGAAACCACTAGAGGAACATACTATCTGAAAGAGAGAGGGAAAGAAATAAAAGAGGAGCCAACATAAAATTACTTATACCTGATCTTAGAACGTAAGCTCACTTCCGCAAAACGCTGTGCAGAACTATAATTTCAACCGCCAAACAACCCGTATGATACACCCCCAACACTAAAATCATCCAGAAGAAGAGAAAATGTGAATGTAAAAATCAGTGTGTAATAAAATGGGGTGTGTTTTCGGCAGCATTTCATTTCATCATTTTCATTTCATTTCATTTCCCAGTATGACTGCTATGTGTGACCCGGCACCATTGACCGTTTGGGCCGCCCCCTTCTTTCCATTTCTTTTATCCGAGTTCAGCGCTACGAAGGGGACATACTATCTAATGGATCTGCTATGTGTGACCCGGCACCTTTGACCGTTGGGCCGCCCCCATTCGAGTACAGCGCCTCGAAGGGGACACACTATCTAGTGGAACTGCTATGTGTGACCCGGCACCTTTGACCGTTGGGCCGCCCCCGTTCGAGTACAGCGCCTCAAAGGGGACACACTATCTAGTGGAACTGCTATGTGTGACCCGGCACCTTTGACCGTTGGGCCGCTCCCGTTCGTGAACCACTAGGGGAACATACTATCTGCAAAAGAGAGAGAGAGAGAGCCAAACAAAGGAAACGAAACAAAACAAAGTAGGGAGCCAACATAAGAATCACTCATACCTAATTTTTTAAGAACATAAATCCACATCCGCAAAACGCTGTAAGGAACTATAATTTGAACCGCCAAGAACAACCCGTATGAAGACACTACCTAACATCCAATCCAAGCTTCCAAAAGCATGCTGAACATGCTTAAGTACATCCATTATACGTAGCTTCCATCAAATACTAAGAACGAGCTTAACAGCTATAAATGTCATTACATTTGGTATACTATTTAACGAGCTTAATCCAACGACAGGACTACGAACGAGCTTAACTGCCATGATGTTTCCCCATTTGGCATACCATAATACGAGCTCAGAACATCCATTATTCGAGATTTCCATCTAAGTATCAAGAACAACCTCAACGCCATATGTCCGAAGCTTAATCGGCGTAATTGAGCTTAGAAACCAAAAGTTTTTGAGCCCCATCGCATACTATAATACACTTTAGAACATCCTAAATTTTTTAGGCTTCCACCTGGCTATAATCTTCTTTTAACATCTACAATCAAAGAATTTACATTCATGCTGCGGTTGACATTGATTAATTAATTCAGTCAGAAGTGTCATTGGAATGCAGAGGAGGTCCAACGCCCCGTCACTTTCAGTGCAGCAATAGGTACGTCGAGCAGTCATCGTTGCAGCACCAGATCAAGGAATGCATGGGTGACATCATTTCCTGGAAACGGAGAAGCTGATCGGGGCGTAGGGGTTCGCAGGCTCAGGATGCGATGCATAGATAAAAACAAAGCAGTATTAGTCTTGACAAGAATATATATAAATAACCCAGAAACTGATCAGTTTCAAATTGATTGAGATAAATTAAATAACAGTGCTTTTAAAAAACAAATCTGAGAAAGTGAATTTAGTAGATAGTTAAGGTAAAGACCCATTGTGGATTTATCGCACCCTAGAAACCACCATAATTACAAATTCCAAAAGTGAAATAATAGTGAAATATATGACCTGCACGAAATCTTAACACCAATTTTTTATATATTCCAATGATGACAAAAGTAACCTTTGACAGTTTCAGAGGGACGCACCTTCAGGAGGCCATCGAGGAGTAGGAGTGGTAGATGGGAAGAGTAGCCAAGGAGATTTGTAGACGAGGAAGGTCAACATCCCACGTAGCAAAGGATTACAGCTCGGCTGGATTTGATGCCTTGTATATGATATTAATGGTTCTCAAATTTTTATTTAGCCAAGGGAGACTGGATACTGCAAAAGAGAACTTGAGAGCTATGAGGGATCATAGGTTTTGATATTATATTTGCTAGACTGAACCTTAAGCATTTAGAGGCGGAGTATAACAAGCCTCTGAATGGGGATGCATCTAGCAGAGTGCCATCTGCTTAGAAAAGGCAGACAGAAGACTGACTTGTGGACACAAGATTTAACTCTTGAACTAAGCTTGAGAGCGCAAGTGATATATTTCCTACGGTCAGGGTAGAAGTTGCTCAAGGTGTTATTTAAACATTAACCAAGTCAACCGATGACACAATACTATCATTCAATATTGAAACAGCCTTAATATAATCTCCAAGGATGAAATAACCGGACGACCCCTTAAGAACCATCAGAGCCGTAGATTCTGGCGGCCGGACAAACACAAACCACTCTTCTTAAATCTTTTTCCCCCAAACCAGAAGGCGCAGACTCAAGAGAACAAGTGGAGGGAGGCTGAAGACACAACAGGTATCACAAAACCACTCCAGGCATAAAGAGGGAAAGAATGACAGCGGAAAGGTAAACCGACAAACACTTCGAGCGCCAACTGAAGGCCAAGAGACGCCACTGAGAGGCATAGAGGCAGAACAATGAGACCATCAGTGACAGTCACCCGCAGCCTTATATCGCGTTCAGAGGAATTTCGTGGGGACAGCATGGGGAGCTGACGAAAATATATACCAATCCTGAAGGCGCATGGGGAACCAGGCCACTGATGCCCAGAAGATTAACTGCGAGGCGCTAGCAGGTCCAGATCAAGACACGTCAACCTGAACACTTCCTAGGTGCCACCCTCAGTGGCGGCTTTGAAAACGATGCCCCGGAAGAATCCATCACATGGCCCCCGCAAACCTCCAACCAAACTAGAGAGAATAACAAATTAACTGTCCAGCCGAGAAAACGAGGCCGCGACGAGACTGACACACTCACCAGTGCGGCCGACGCAAGTCCCTGAAGCCAGGGCATGACCCACCGGGGTACACAGAGCGGGAAAAAACAGGCGGAGCAGAACCAGATGCAGAATATGCGGGGGCAACGAACGAGGATCGCCGAGTGAATAAAATGAGCCATAGACGCTGCATAAGAGAGACCAATCATAGGGAAAATGTCCACAGAGCAGAGACAGGTCCAAGATACACTGATACACATTCTGACTAGCCAGCAGCTACAACAACGAAGAAGAACCGCTATAATAATAAAGCCAGCATCAAATTAAAAAGCAGTCAAGATTCACACTCAGCTCCCAAAGAACAAAACAGCAACAGAAAAACAAATGCTAAAAGCCACGATAAATTCAGCCAGCATGAGAAACCTGTCCAAACGAGGACTGCCAGCCTTCAAAACCACAGAAACCCCACAACCCCTGAAAAAAAACAACCGGACGACGCAGAACTACGCAGCAGAAAAGGAATCAGAAGTGCATCATGAAAGACCCGGAAACATAACTACAATTCCCAGGGTCCTTAGGGGCGTGACGTCACAGAAGTAAACAGGAAGAAAAACGCAGCCTCAGAAACTACACGGGAAAGGACTGATTGCCGCTCACCGCAGAAAGTCGGCTGACCACGGCAGACGAGAAGACCCGGACTGCTCCTGATCGGGGGCCACGAACATCCCGAACATCGCGGAACGCACACCCCCTGCAGATGCACGCGACCGCGGCGAAACGAACGCGCTGCGCGCCGGCAGCCGCCCGCGGATCACTGAAAAGCAGAGCAGACGCGGCGAAACGAAAACCCCACATCATAAAAAATGGGGACCATCCATCCGAAGAACGGTGGGAACACAGCAAGACGCCGAAGAGACGGAGACCCGCGGGCACTGAGACCGGCGAAGAATGAGCGCTGAAGGTAAGAAAGAATGAACAACTGCGCACCTGGCTTAAATAGGACGCTGAGCAGGTGAGTTAATTAACTGAACCGCCCTAGAGTATTTACCTGTAAAACACTGCTCGAGTATCTGCCCGAAATACGATAAATCGTCATTTCTGGCCCGCAATCTACACTTATGTCCTTGAAAATCGATCGCGATCGACGTAATGAGCACCCTTGATATAATATATACATGCATAATATATATAATGATGTCAAAACGGGTTGTGGCTCCGGGTGCTTTTTTTTTCATTAGGGGCGGTCCCAAATGGCTCTTTGAGTAAAAAAGGTTGCCGACCCCTGGGTTAAACGAATGTTCTGGTAAATCTAATACAACAATATCACAAAAAGTAGAGTAAATTTTCAATGGCATATGTGCAAAATTGACTTCTTTTGAGCTTTAAAATTTATTATAGTATTCATTCTTCACTGTAAACAACCCCAAAAGTGGTATCTTGATCCTTTGACGTATTTCTGAGCGTTCCTCTAAAAACCTCCTTTCTGAGCATCAGCCCCTCCCAAACCACGAAAACACACATTGTGACGTCACAAAGTCAGGAACAGCCCCTTCCAGGAAGAGTGTGGGCTGCCAGCTCCGCCCCCAGGCTGACACACACACCCACCCTCTTTCTCCACTGAGCTAGCGGTTATCGGCTAAACACTTTCCTTTTATATGCACAATATTAACATTCATCTTTGCAAAAGTTCAGATAATGTTTGTTTTCATGGGAGAAACGCAGACACGCTCCTGAGACCGGCTCTAGGTTGACATCATGAAATAGGCGGCATGATCGACAAGGAGCGAAAGGCGGAGCCTCAGAGATCGAGTCGTCTTACTTCGGCGTAAAAACTAGTGTTTCATAAAAAAATTTGGTCTTTAACGTAACATTAATGGATAAAGTTTACTCTGAAATGCTTGAGAAAACCATGCTATGCTCTTTAATGTTGCATCAACTTGACAGCAAAAACATTTTAATATATAATTGTAAATAAATGCAGGCGTCCTGAGGTTAAATATGATCAGTAAATGCTAGTGACAGTGACTCTAAGCACTGCGTTAAGCAACATGCACAGTTACCATTCGCAGCACTGCAATGTTCATAAGCCATGGGAGACAGCCGGCCCTGCGTGAGCTCTGACATACATGCACCCGCTCCAAACTGGTTCTTGTAGCATCCAGCAGCTGCTTCAAGCTGGTCAGAGAGCAACAGGAGAGCCTTCCTTTGTTTTTTAAGGGCTGAGTGATGCAATAAATCTGTTCTAAACCACAGCTCTCACTAAATTCAACAGACACGTTCAGCAAAGAATTGTTTTATCCTCATTTTAACTCCGCCTGCGTTCCATTTTCCTTCCCTCTGCTATGTTGTGTTTTTCCCTCTTGGCTTTCTTTCTTAGTCATTTTGCATCAAGTCTGTTTTCTTCTTTATGTGTCACTGGAATATTGATGTGCCAAACACTCTGGGGAAGGGAGGTATGACTTCCATACTGCTGCTGGTGTCTTTCTATGTCATCATCTATTATTGCTTTAATGATTCTTGATGTTTTGCCTTCTTCCTACCTCTCTGTGGGTTCCATTGCACTTGACACAAGCGTGTTATTATCTCATCACGATTTCCCTTTTTTAAGAAAGAAGTCAAGAAAGACTGTAGTGGCTCACACAACTGTTCAATTTCTTAGATTTTTTCAGAGAGAACCGACTTACAAAAGGCTAATCAAAGTGATAAAAAAGGAGAAGATTAAGAAGACAAACTGCCCCAAAACAAAGGACAGACAAAAGCTACACTTTTATGTGGGTTAAATCGGGATGGACAACCATAAAAAAACATACATTCACAAATATGAAGTCTCACTAGGACATAAGCAAAACCATAAAATGTCTATACTTTCGTTGATTTAGCAGATACAATTAAATCTTCCCAACAATCTCATGTTCAGATGTGCAAGTTTGTGGGAGAAGGATGGATGGATGGTCTGGTGGAAAAAAACATTGACATTTTTTCCAAATGAGGCCTGAGAACTGAATGTATTACATAACGATCAAGTACATGCTTGTTTTCATTTGTGCTCCTCAAGCAAATTAAGTCATTGTGTGATGTATAATCCTGTATAATAATTAAAGGATCCTTTATAATGAAATAAACAAAGCTGTTGGTGGTCTTAATTTCCCTTAGGAACCGAATGAAAATGTCCATATATTTAGAAAAATATATTTTTTCTTTTTTATCTAAATAAACAATTATTTTAACATCTTTTTGTAAACCTTCCATGGCCCTCAGACCTTCACTGTGGAGTGTTGCATGGCAGTTGTGAGTTATTTTCACCTGACGTGCTCCCATGGCAGCATCCCTGTGTTGCTGGTTAGACTGCTTGGCCTTTTCAGGTGACAAAATGTGGGTCAATTAATTGGCTGACTGGTTAATTAGTACATCTCTGAAACCACCACTGATTTCGGGATCTTAGTGTTTTCAGGCAATTTCATCCTTACTTAGGCAACCTATTTGTGTGGCTTGAGGGTTTGGACAGGGTTTCTATTTATATCGCAGGAACAGTCAGCACTTTGATCTGCCTTGTTGCCTTGGTCACTGCAGAGCAGAGCCATGTCAACAAAAGTGGTTCCTGCTTTTTCAAAGAGAAAGAAGCTGCTAGAAGAAAATGTTAAAGATGAATGAAACATCACTTCTCACCAGCATTCCCCTCCAAAGGACACTCAAACAGGCATCGCTAGAGGAGGACACGCCTCTTCGAATTAAAACCAACCTCAACAAGCAAATGTTACTTTCTTTATCTCTCCTTGGTGAATGTATGAACACCACATACTTTCCCTACAAAGTGGCTGTATTTTAAAAACAAAAACAAGCTGATGCTACTGGCTCCCACAAATCTCCCATTTCAGATCTTTACAAGAAGGAAGTGGAAAAGAAAGCTCCAAAGTCATGGTGGGCCATCACACCTATCCACTGGTTTAAATCTGTTGATGACATCAATCTATACTCCAACTCCTCCAGGAGAATCCCAGGGTTTTACCAAGACAGCCAAGATACTTATTCTCTGAAGTATGTCCTGGGTCTTCAACCTACCCATCTATTTGGGTCATGGCCAAATAGATAAGCTGTCCTCTTAATTTGCGTAAAAGATTAAAAGAAATGTAGAGTTTCAGCACAAAATGACCAATGACCAATGACCCAGACCCTCCCCATTGGTAACCCATCTACACCCGTCCTAGTAAGGCAGCGCATTTATTGCTGCAGCCTCAGTCAACTCTGAACTGTATATGTGTATCTGTTGTATGTCTGATCTTGTTCAGGTTGTACTGGTATGTACTTCGTATGTCGGTGTAAGCTGTGCATATGACAATAAATTAATTCTGATTCTGAAAAACAATTTTTTTCATCCTTCCTTTTGTTATGAGGCCTAAAATAATTGCATAATGTTGTCCAAACAAGGACAGATCTGCCCAATTTGAAGACCTGGTAGTGCAGACAGAATAGTTTTCTCCCCACGATATCCTCCATACAAGCTTTTCCTTGAAAATACCTGACATTTAAAGTTGATGGAAGTGCCATGACCTTCCCAAACACGTCCTAAACACCTTTCTACACATTGTGAATACAACGATAAAGGGTGTGGAATTTGATTTGTGAGCGTTGAGATGATGGCTCGAGGTTGACATTTAAAAGAATGGGTCCGTCTTTGGTTAACCTCATTGTAAAACTGCTCTAATGTCGGCCACACAGCATTTCCAAACTCGTGTCAATGAGGATCGACTGCTCTGAAGGAATGTAGAGGATGCTGGATGTTGAAATGCATTGTACAGACATCTACAGCTGGCTGAGCTATATTATGTCTGTTTCAGGAAATGACTGACATGTGATACAAAAAGTTAAACCCTTCTATGGTTTCTTTAAACCTCTACTCAAAATTTGAACCAGAGTTTGAACCCTGCCTTTCCATAACACCACCTTGATCTGTATGGTTCCTATCAGCCATCAGGAGTAGAGGCAGGAGCTGTGGAGATGTAACTCACTACTGCAGGCACTTGTGTCAACAGGGTTGAAGAAGTCTAAAACCCGCGGTTCTTTGTTAAAGTCTCTCTCACACTGGATCCTGGAGGTGGATGGAATAAGAGGCTGCAAACTCTTCTTGACTTGCTTTTCCACCTAAGGTTTGCCCTTATTTTGGGCTCCCAATTCTCTGAAGAAACAGCAGAGATCTGACCAGAACACAGCCCTGGCTGTGGGGTGAGGAAGGGAGGCACTTACTTGAACTGAGAGAAAATCATGTCAGGCTTTCAGAGCATTAGTACAGTGGAGTGAAAAGGTGAAAAAAGTGAAGACAGCATGGATGAAGGTGGTGATACGGGAACACCTGTCACTCTCAGCTCCTATTAAAATGTAGCTCCAATGGATTTAAACAGAATTTCCATCAGCCTAAGTTCTGTACACTGCAAACGCACAAAATATCACACATTATTTCTCTAGTTTGAATATCTTGTTACTCTTGTTATAAAACTAATCAGACTTACTAGTAAATTTTCAGTAAGAAGTAATGACTTGTTATAAAACAATAAATCATGAATAATTTTGTTGACTCATTGGATCTTGAAAACATCTTAATTAAAGAAATATCTCTAAGGAAATAAGGTCTTTAACTTAATAATTGACATATTATTTTGACAATTGTATTTAAAAATGTGTAATTCTGTTATTAGCTTAACTGGTCTTAAACATATTGATAGTTGGGTTGTTGTAGGGCCAAAAATAGGATATTTCTATATGGAAAGTATGAACACATGCTTATATAAATGCAACTATTTAAAAGACATAAAGCTTTTTTTTAACAATGAAAACTTATTTTAAGACATAGTTATCAGAGCAATAGGTCTAAATATGAGTGTTTATAGTTGATGTCAATATTACATTTTGCCTTAACAGGATATCAACTTATTTTAGGACATTTTACAAAGACAAATTCTCATAGTTGTATTGGTGAATTCTTTTCAGTCATAACAAGGAAAAAACATCTTGTTTGATGTATTTTAACTTGTTTTGAGAAGAATTTTGTCCACTGTCGTAAGGCTTTAATGTAACACGAGTTCTTGAAGGTGCTTTTACCATATGGTGTTCACACTGGACTGTTGCTACCCGAGACTAACGCATGTTCTCAGTTAGAAGAGGCTTGATGGGAAATGTCGGGGTGTTAAAAATCTCGTCAATCTTGCTCCAGACTTTTTCTTTCCTAGCTCTATTCTGATATATGAAAGACTTGGTGTTATTCAGTTCTGACTGGGTTCAAACCGCAATTATAAATTGCTTCTGCATGACCAATTTTCAAATGGATGGCAATTCTGTGAATTAAAATAGACGCTACCCATACTACCAAATCTGAGTCCCTGACTGGTCAAAGTTTAACTGGTTTAACTTAAATATGCATTCAGCAGGTGGTTGTTTTGAATGTAGGGCCCAAAAGCTGACATAGCAAAGCATAATTGTGAGAGTTTTTTGAATACGGAAGCCCCAAACGCCCATGTTTAAGTAAACTTTTTATTGGAAGTGGTCGCATTGTTGATTGTTAAAAGCTAAACTTGTTACAGTGCATGCTTTAACCCTTGTGTTGTCTTGTGGGTAAGAAATGACCCACAATTATGTTTAGTTGTAGAAAATATGGCTTAAAATCTCCTTTTCCTATTGATCTTTCCTAAAGGAGCTCCATTTTTAGATAAAGTAATACTTTGTTTTTGTTCATGTTCACTGTGCTTAGATAGTGGGTCATTTTTGACCCGTGTATTATAAAAAATATTTAAACAACAGAAGAAGTTCAAAGGCCACTCACAAACACTCTCAAATTCACAGAAACACAAGTTTCATCATACTCTATAGATTCTAGATTTAAAATTCACTGAAATCGCTTTTTTTGGGACTCGGTAAGGTGGGTAATTTTTGACCCGTATGATAAGGGGGATTATACAAAATGTTTAGAGCGTGAGTTTAGGTAGAATGAGCTGTGAAGGAGCATCTGCTGTGATCTGCTCCCATGCAATGGAGAGGGAAATATTACAGAAGAATGACAGAAAAAAAAATAGGTAAAGTAACTATTAAGATAAAAAAACCTCTACTGATGAAGTCATCCTCCTCGCTCTCGTTTTGCTGCCTGTCCTTCCATTTTTTTTCTAACTGAGAAGTGAGACGGAAAGGAAACACTTTTCCCTTTGTCTCATGAGAGATCAGCAAGCTTTACTCAGCCAGTCCCTTCACCCCACTAACTCCCCCCAACAGTTCTGTCTCCTGATACCTCAAGGGGCGCAAAAGTCACCTAATT
>CM074489.1:13878472-13926723 GCA_037389245.1 Oryzias sinensis | reverse complement strand
ACTGAGATCAGACGGGATTTCTGCTCCAAAAACTGACTTCAAAGGACTTGAATCCAAACCAGTGAGTCATGTGACCACAGCGTTTGTCCGTGTCTCCACTATGAACATTCTGGTCACATGACCATGTTGGAGGTTTCTGAATGAAACTCTGTGTTTGTTTGTCAATGAGAGTTTCTGGAGAACTGAAATCAAGTGTGAAACATCTGGAACCAGAATCTTGTGATCCAGAGTTCTGGTTCTGTCCCTGTATCAGAGACAGAACCAGGATCCAACGCCTGACCCACACATAGATCTATGTCATCCAGAAATGTTCTGTCTGATCAATGATTCCCTCAATCCTTGATTGGTCCATCCCAAACTCACATCTGTCCATCAAATGGAGATCAAAGAAGAAAGTGATGATCTAGAAAAGAATCTGTTTGTCTGCAGGTCTGTTTTTCTCCAGATCCTGGAGCTGCTGAACATCTGAATCCAACCCATGTTTCAGATCAACACTCCAAGTTAGAATGAGAAGAGGAAGTGCAGTTCTCCATCAGGCCACCGGGGGAGCTGCAGTACAATAACTGTCCACTTGATGCTGAGAGAGACAGTGGAGCTGATCTCAGATCAGTTCATGCTGCAGCTCTGACACTCATCTCCACTTCCTCTGATTCCTCCATCACTCTGCTCTCCACCTCCCAGGAACATCGTCCAGTCACAACATCCCTGCAGACCAGCTGCTGCTGCTGCTCCTCTCTGCTACTCCAGAAGCTCCAGGAAGAACATCAGACTCATCCCCTCCCACCTGTAGAGAAAGTGTAGAGACAGAGATGAAGGAGTGTCTCAGTGATGCAGCACAGCAGCAGAAAGAGCAGCAGGAGCTTCAGTCCTGTTCAGAGCAGCAGCTTCCTGTCATCTTCACCTGTTGGAGCTTCTGCTGCTCTGATTGGCTGACTGTTGTCCTGAAGCCTGTCATCATTCTCCTCAGAGCTTCACTGAGAAGCTGCAGCTTCACAGGAAACTCTGCATCTTTGCTCTCAGACTAACTTTAGGACCAAACATCTGGAAGCAGCTGGACTGACTCCAACCCTCTACTGACCTCAGAGTCTGCAGTTTGGAGTTTGGACTCTCCACCAGATCCTGGAGCTGCTGAACATCTGAAGACTGAAGATTGTTGTATCTCAGGTCCAGTTCTGTCAGGTGGGACGGGTTGGACTTCAGAGCTGAGACCAGAGCAGCACAGCTGGTCTTTGACAAACTGCAGCACATCAACCTGAAATCAGACAGGAAGCTGGTGGTCCAGGAACTTGGTAAATTCAGTCAGGTGGGACCCGCCTTGATGACAGACTGACAGATTACATTTTCATCCAGCTGTCCCCCAACTCCTTCTGAATGAAGCTCATCTGCTGGACTATTTAAATATGTAGTTGTAGGGTTATATATAAGCTAATTTTTCTTTATGAGTTCTGGTACATCGCCTGTACGTTTTTTTAGGAGTTTTCCCTTACCACAAAGGAGGCTCTAAGGGCAGGGATGTCCAGTTTAGTTTAATCAGTTTAGTTTAGTTTAGCTATTCCCTTTTGAACTCTATGAATTTTATGTTCTCTATTATTCATGTTTATTACACAATTACTGGTTTGAAGCCCATTAAGATAACTAGTATTGTAAATATTGGACTATAGAAATGAAAATGACTTGGATGGAAACAAGAAACATGAAAAATTAAACTCCAGCAGATTTTGCTTTAATTTAAAAGCTTTGATTTAAAAAATGTCAGATAAAATTATATTTCTTCGTCTTGCACCCTAAATTGTAAAATATGTTTTCAAATGACATCATCACATTGCAAAGTGACTTGTTCATTTAGGATTGAAGATCACTTTGAATTATGGTTAAAAAAAACGTCCACAGGAAAATCTTGATCACATTTTAATGGATCAAACTCAAAATCAAGTAAACAAAGACAGTTTAACCCTCCTGCATATATTTTACAGAGGATGAAGTATCAAGAAAACAAAGTTGCTGATTCATGAAAACTTGAATATATATATGAAAAAAAACACAGCCACCACTGTCACCTTCACTTTCCAGGCTTTCTCCAGTTCTTCTCTGAGTCCCTGGTATTTCTCCAGTTTCTCATTTTCCTTCTTCCTGATGGACCCATCGCTTGTCACTGCCACATCCACCACAACGGCTTTCCTCTGTTCTTTATCCACCACTACAATGTCTGGTTGGTTCGCCATTACCATCCTATCAGTCTGGATCTGGAAGTCCCACAGGATCTTTGCCCTCTCATTCTCTACCACCTTAGGAGGTGTTTCCCATTTTGACCTTGGGGTTTCCAGTCCAGGTCCATGTTCCTGTATATTATTCCAGCCTCTTGATTGTGGCGCTCCATGTATGCTTTCCCTGCCAGCATCTTACATCCTGCAGTTATGTGCTGGATTGTTTCAGGTACCTCTTTGCACAGCCTACACCTTGGGTAGATCTGAGCCTCTATTGCTCTGGTGCTCAGGGCTTGTTCCTGAGCTGCCAGGATGAGTGCTTCGGTTCCGTCCTGTAGGCCAGCCCTTCCTAGCCATTGGTAGGACTTCTTGGCATGACATGTGGTTCAATAGCCGCGTTTACATGGGCAAAAGTAATCGGAAAGAACGCCTGATCGGAAAGAAAATGCGTCATGTAAAAGCGCCGTTCGGAATACTCTGCCCCGATCAGACTCATTCGGATCAGAATTTCTTTCCGATCGAGATAGGTGGGTTATACCGATCGTTTATCCGATCGTGGAGCATGTAAACGGTCATTCTGATCGTGTGTCACTGCTGCTCTGGGTTACGTCATGCATAGATGGTGTTTCGCTGAGAGAAAGCTTTGGAGCTCATACAGGATCCGACCAGCTCTGCGGACGCCTCGTGAAAAGCGCCGCTCCGCTCTCGCCCCGCTGGCTCTCCCATCTCTTTCACCCCTCACGAAGGAGATGCAGGGAAGGAGCACTTCCTGCCCCCCGACGCTCACTCGGTCCACTGGCACCCGAGTGAACAGAGGAGCTGGATTAATAATTTTGTGTCCGAGGGGGGAGGATGCTTTGTTACGTGTGCGTTTTGTTATGTGTGGGAAAATCCAGACTGCGAGCCGTTCCGCCGCTCTGGGTTAGCGGCTGCAGGACTCAGGAGGGAACCGTGTTCGAACAGAGCTCGGGCCGCTAGCTCACAGAGTGGCTTTGGGGCGGCCTGTGTGAACTTTTCAGAGCAGAAATAAATGTTGCGTGGTGTCACATGGATTTGTGTTTCCAGTTGTGTCCTGACAAAATAAAGGCTGATGTTATTTCCATACATTTATGTGCGCTAAGAAGCAGATCGCTGCATTGCTCGCACGGTCCTGGATTTTGTGTCCATCAAGGCTAATGTTGTTAGCCCGTGTTAGCCTGTCCTAACCCTTCTTCCAGCTCTGTTTCATTCATAAAACAGCACTGATCACACGGATTAAATATAACGATGAGCGAACAGGCGCTTCATAATATTCATGACATTAATAAAAGCACGTTTGGAAGGTCGTCTCGTATTACGGAGCTGCAGCACATGCTGTCTGTCTGTGGCAGCGGTTTGTTTACAACGGGACCTAGTTCCGCATCCGGGTGATTTTACACTACTGCGCATGCCCAGATGATTCATTCCAAACGAAAGGGTGAGCCATGGGAACGTTTGTTCTAATCGGAAAAAGGTTTTCTGTGCTCATGTGCACGGGTGAATTTTAACCCGACCATTGATCCGATCAAGATATTCTGCCCATGTAACCGCAGCTATTGTCTCTCATGTTGTGAGGTAGGCATTAGCGTTAAGGACCCTCACATGGGTGATGTTAATTGTCCGTCATTGTTATGGTAATTCCCCGATTTCCATTGTCATGGTGATTGCCCCATTGCCATTTCCATTTTCCCATTACCATTAATTGTTCATTCTCCCCTGGGAAGGAGCATTTCTCGGTCTCCCGCTCGCTCAGTAAACTTTCATTCACAAGTGCCGCCCTAGATCCAGTCACAAGATCCTCATTCTCAAGATCATCTCCCTGCTCTAAGTTACTACCAGGCTCTGACTTCATCCTCCAACCACGTCAAGCCCGTTCTTCATACACCAAGCTCCACTTACCTTCACCTCGCCTCTCAACGTTGCCACTGAAGAAACTTACCTTCCTCCTAACGCCTCCGACTCCATCTTCGATGATGTCTCCGCTGCCTGCCGATCAGCAACCACAGACTTTGAAGAAATCCTTTCTTTCCATCTCCTGTGTTTGTTATCCTGGGTTTCAGCACTTTGTTCTGTTTTCGTCCTAGCTGAGCATGACAGCTTGAATGTTTCCTGACATTGCTGGTAAAAGCCGTGTGTCTAATTTGTGGAGCTTATGTGGCTATAATTAAAGAACCTGATCTAAAACAACTGTGACTAAACATCCTGATAACCTGAAAGACCTGAATGCAGAGCAGAAGATCCAGAAAGCAGAAGAGTCAGAGAAGAATGGGACACTTCAGTAGAAGCTGATGAAGCTCCTGTGAAAGCAAGTTTGATGGTGGCAGAGGAGATGGCCGCTTCAGCCAGACCATTGACCCAGGGAGAAGTTGTGAAGAGCTGCAGGATGGAGGTGTTGGACGTCGGATGTCCAGACAAAAAGCAGATGCTGGCAAACAGAAGCCTGAGGAGAAATACACTTCTGGTGGAGTTTGGGAGATGGCCGCTGGTTCAAAAACAGTTGATGAAAGAAGCAAAGACTTGATTGCCAAGTCCTGACATGACTGATACTACACAGCTGGACATTCTCATCCGGGGACTGGATCAATAAAGGGAACAAAGATATTTTTGAAAATGTTTATCAAAGTGGACCCTTCATGAAACAAACTGGTTGCACTAATAACTGATTGAGCAGCGGATATGTGTGGTGAAAAAAGTGGACTAGTGGGATTAATGTAAGTAAAGATTTAGGAGGAGAACTGTACTGGTGAGTTAACAGCAGGTCACTGTATTATCCGCCAGGGAGCACTATGTGGCAATGTCCTGAAGATGGACAATGGAATAAACTCTATCTGAGATAAAGGTTTGAATCACCTGCAGTTTCAGTCCTTTATGCAGGTGACAGATTCAGAGTTCACTGACATTCCTAATCTTACCCAGATGTGTTGTAGAGATGTGAGGTTCATTAACAAATCAAATCTTTTGAACGGATCATTAACACGAATGATAAGAATTGAGACCCATTTGGCTGGGATCCATATTTTAATTTGCTGTGCATATCTGATATGCGCATGTACCGTTGTGAGAAATTAAACAACGAAACCTCAGAGTCACAGCGTGTGCACTCAGCAGCATATGGTAAGGTGAGAATGGGGGTAGGTGTCTCAGTCGTCGTTCTGTCGTCATGTCATCAGTCAGTCATCTGTATTCATCATATTAATCTGAACACAAGTGAAACATGGAGTCTGACCTCAGAGTCTGCAGTCTGCAGTCTGGACTCTCCAGAAAACCACACAGATGAAGAACTCCTGAATCCTGCAGGTTGTTGTCGCTCAGGTCCAGTTCTGTCAGATCTGACGGGTTTTGCTTCAGAGCAGAGACCAGATCTTCACAGCTGATCTCTGACAATCTGCAGTTCCTCAACCTGCAATCAGCCAGAAAATTGTGTTCAGGAGCAGTGATGCAGCTGGAGGTCCAGAAACTTGGTCCACTTAGGGTCAGGTGGGACCCGCCCTGACGATGAACCGAAAGGTTGCATATTTGAAATTATGGAATGAAAAATTGTAGCAAGAACTAAATGAAAATGCAGTATCCCCTGGGAGGGGAGCTGTTTATCCATTAAAAAAAAAGTTTGAAATGAAGAATTTATTTGAATTTGTCATTTTAGGAGTTTTTAGGGAAAAATCTTGATTTTGTTTAGCCATTTCTTTGCTTCCTTGGGCCTCTGTCATCCAGAGTAAAGCCCCCCCCCCCACCCATCTCTGTCGAAGTGCAGACATGAAGACAGCAGCTACCAAATAGAAGCTTGTTCTTCAAGCAGCATAAGAACACACAAAACGAGAAGCTTTTCAGTTGGTTTTTTGCCTTTCTTCTGTCTTATTAGTTCTGGTCTAACTGAGGGGTTGGCAACATGGGGCACGCATGTTGGCACAGGGGTGTGACATCAATAAGCACTTGATCTGATTTGTTCCGGTTCCGGGTTACAGCACAGGACATGTGTATGGCTCTCTGTGGCTATACAACAATCTTCAAATGACTTAAAAAGTTGATTTTTTTTTCCAAAAAAGAGAGCTGACCATGGCCCGTAACAAAAACCAGGACTACGATGACCTTAAAAAGTCCCTTGATGAAATCCAAGCTGCGATGTATCCATTTATGGAACAAATGACAGCCAAGCTAACGCCTGATTTTGGAGCTAATGGAAGACTTCCGAATATTCTGCGCTAAAAACGAGCAACGAGAAAACCAGGTCGACATTCTGGAGAAAAGACTGGACGATGTGGAACAACAAGTAAAGATGAATAATGTCATTCTCACTGGAGTACCGATCAAACCTCGGGCAAAGCTAAATGCAGCTGGAGTTAGCATTGCTAATGCTAATAGCGCTACTAGCAGTCCTGAAACGGAGAGCGGTGGAGAGTCTCTGGAACACCAAGTGGAGTCATTTCTCACGTTTAAAGGGATTTCCCTGGATCTCAACACCATGGAGACCTGCCACTCGCTCCCCAGGAGAAAGGAGACGGATAAACCAGCGATCCTCATCAGGTTTGTGAATCAAAAACACAAGCTAGCTCTGATGAATCAAAGAAGAAATCTGAAAGGATCTACTGCTTATCTGAACGACCATCTGACCAGAAGGAATGCTGAAATCGCAAAACATGCCAGGCTTCTGAGGAAGCGTAAGCAGATTGAGAACACTTGGGTTAAAGGCTGCAGGATTAACGTCAAACCACTCGGTCCACCGGACCGGTTCAAGGTTCTGGTTGTGAACACCATGAAGGACTTTGAGAAGTGTTTGATCACGGACGTCTGAAACAACATGCAGTAATAAATCAAAGAGCCAAATAATTTCAAGAAATATGACGCCTAGATTCATCATTTTCTCCAAAAGTCTGTAGTAACCTGATTAAAACCAAAGCTCTGACCTGCAGACAACTTGACCTCAACTCTTAGGCGCCGCTGTTATCAGCTGAAGAAGGATATGGACCTGGACCGGAAATGCATTCAAAGTTACTTTATCCCAGTTGATTTTTAATATATCTTTTGAGTTAAATGTGTTGAGGCACGCTCACTATATGTGATTGTTCATCACAATAATGGTTAACAATAAAAATTACTAAGAGTCTCATCTTTAAAAAGCTGATCTGGTTTCTTCACTCAATAATGATCAGCTCTGTTAGGAAGAAGAGTCTCTCAGTTCTAAGGTGCATGTTGGTTCTGGATCTGGTTCTATGTTTTCTTGCAACTCTGAATACTCTTTTCACATTATTAACTAAAATGAAGTGGTTATGGATTTTTCTTCTTTTGATAGTCTCACTCATTTCTGTACATTTTTGTGTTGATTTCGTCTCTTTAGTCTTCTTGTTGCACCTGGCGCTCTATTCCATTCAAACGCTGCTGAGCAAGTAACAACCTTTCTGTACCCTTCCTCTGCTCAGCACAAACACGTATTGACCAGTTATGAGCGGCTTGAAGAGAAAAACAAGTAAGAAAAGGTAAAGTACAGGAAAAAAAACTGTCATTGAACAACACTAATCGGCTTGCTGCGTCTGTCATGCGTCTCACCCACTTTGCCTTTAGAGATGGGATTTATGGCTCTTTAGAGGGAACCCAATCTTTCATATCACTTAATTTAAAAATAACATTAAAAAGATCGGCTCATTTGGCTCTTTTTAGATTTTTTAACTTTTTGACTAAATTCAGATTTCTCACCATTATTTTAGATTAAATTATTATTGAAATATCAATTACAGGTTCATTTGACATTAGTGGACAAGATATATTCATTGTAAATACTGTACTTCCATATCCTTTTGAGTTGATAGTGACATCACAATCAATACTTTGTATAAAGAGTGTGTATGTGCAATTTAAATTGTGTTTTTAATGCAACAGCTAAACCAGGGGTCTGCAACCTCTAAAACAATCATTTGGCCAGGTTTCTTAGCTGAAACATTGAGTCTGACCTCAAAGTCTGCAGTCTGCAGTCTGGACTCTCCAGAAAACCACACAGATGAAGAACTCCTGAGTCCTGCAGGTTCCTCTCCCCGCTCAGGTCCAGTTCTATCAAATTAGATGGGTTTTTCTTCAGAGCTGAGACCAGAGCGTCACAGCTGATCTCTGACAAACTGCAGTTTTCCAACCTGCAATCAGACAGAAAAGTGTGTTCAGTGATGCTGCTGGAGGTCCAGGAACCTGGTAATTTAGGGTCAGGTGGGACCCGCACTGATGACAGACTGACAGATGAGATTTTTATACTATGGACTGAAAAATTGTGGCGACCGGTAAATAAAAATGGATTATGCCTTTCGGAGGGGAGCTGTTTATCAATTTTGAAAACCAAGTTTATATTGAATAATTTTCCAACAGTAAAGCTAAATTAGACAGAACCCTGTTAGGAAAATTTAACACAGATAATCCGCCTTTGTGTTAAAGAGAAATACACAATAGATGCCTTTACATGAACAAAAGTAATGGGAATGAACGCCTGATCGGAATACTACACACATTGGCATGTTCGGCATGTCCCCAAAGATCCTCAGCAACTTCTACAGCTACATGGTTGAGTCCATCTTGACCAGCTGCATCACAGTGTGGTACAGCAGCTCTACCACCATGACCCAATGCCACACACATGGATCACTGAATGCTTGGAGCTGTACAACATCAACATGACTCTAAGAAACTTCAAGGAAACTCAATGAAGCTGTGGAAAACCACCCTTGAAGCCAATGGGAAGCCACTTGCACAAGTGTCCATCAAATGTGGGATATACCAAGGTGATGCTCTGTCCCCACTGCTGTTCTGCATAGGTCTGAACCCCCTCAGCCAAATAATCACCAAGACTGGCAATGGATACCAACTCAGAAATGGGTCCAACATCAGTCACCTCCTCTACATGGATGACATCAAGCTATATGCTAAGAGCGAGCGTGACATTGACTCCCTGATCCACACCACCAGGATCTACAGTACTGACATTGGTATGTCATTCGGGCTCGAGAAATGCAACCGGATGGTGACAAAGAGAGGCAAAGTAGTCCACACAGGAGGGGTCTCACTTCCAGAAGGAACAATAGCAGACATCGAGGAAAGTTACAAGTACCTTGGAATTCCACAGGCAAATGGCAACCTGGAGCAGGCAACAAGGAAAGCTGCAACAACTAAATACCTCCAACGAGTAAGGCAAATCCTGAGAAGCAAGCTCAATGGAAAAAGTAAGACCCGGGCAATAAACAGCTACGCACTGCCAGTTATCAGATACCCTGCAGGAATAATAAGATGGCCAAAGGAAGAGGTACAGACCACGGATGTTAAAACACGAAAGATTCTCACCATGCATGGAGGGTTCCACCCCAAATCCAGCACCCTGAGACTGTATGCTAGCCGCAAGGAAGGAGGCCGAGGACTAGTGAGCGTAGAAGCCACTATCCAGGATGAAACATCAAAGATCCATGAGTACATCAACCTCAAGGCTCCAAATGACAGTGTGCTCAATGAATGTCTCAGGCAATGGAGAGCAGAGGATACGGTGCTGGAGGACAGATCCTCATGGGAGGACAAACCCCTGCATGGGATGTACCACCGGACCATAACTGAAGTGGCTGATATCAAGAAGTCCTACCAATGACTAGAGAGGGCTGGCCTACAGGACAGCACCGAAGCGCTCATCCTGGCAGCCCAGGAACAAGCCCTGAGCACCAGAGCAATAGAGGCTCATATCTTCCACACCAGACAAGACCCAAGGTGTAGGCTGTGCAAAGAGGCACCTGAAACAATCCAGCACATAACTGCAGGGTGTAAGATGCTAGCAGGGAAAGCATACATGGAGCGCCACAATCAATCAAGAGGCTGGAATAATATACAGGAACATGTGTGCAGAAAATGAACTGGAAACCCCAAGATCAAAATGTGAAACACCTCCGAAAGTGGTAGAGAATGAGAGGGCAAAGATCCTGTGGGACTTCCAGATCCAGACTGATAGGATGNGCCAATCAAAATCCTCACTGAGAAGTACAGGACTTGATTGACATGTAGATTGGGCAATTGAACATCGTCTGAAGCATACGTCGCTGCAAATGCACATTATGTTCTTTACATTACATTACATTACATTATGTGGGGAGGAGCTACTAGTTCTGGTCTGATCGCTGCATGGAGCAATGTGTTTATCAATGCATGGTAGACACTGCGAATGTGGAGAGGAGAAACCTGGAGAGATCAGGTTTATTATTTTGAAGAGTTCTACTTGGTAATCATGTTTCCATGTTTGAGTTCATAAAATCCTCCCAGGGAAAGTCTCTGCTTCGACTCCTGCAGTGAAAGCTGCGTCTCAATCTGACGCCCGTGTTTTCATCTCTCTGACAGAGTTTGAAGCCAAAGCCCCTCTTCCGCCTCTCCACCTGCTTTTCCTCTCTACCTGTTCACCTGTTCACATCCTCTCCTCAGTGTGTCCTACACAGAGAGCGCAAAATACGATCATCATAGGTTGACACGATAGTTGGGGCGCTCTAGTGAAGCACAAGGATGAAAGAGCTGGACGCAGGTTATAGCGGGGATAAAGCGGGTTAAGCAAATAATGGAAGAAGGCGGCCCGCTGAAGAAATATTCAATATTGTACACATTTTATTATTAGTCTATCTTTTATTTAGAAAAATCTTTTATTTTGCTAAATCAGTCCAGTACGAAATAAAAAAAAAACATCAACAAAATTTGTGTTGGGCGGTTTTTGGCTGGGTCTGGCGGTTTTCAGATGACTTTTGGGCTGGAAAACTGTGACTCTATCTGGCAACACTGGTCTGTCATCAGTGAGTTGCTCTCTGCCCCGCGGCACGTCAAGTTCCCGGCAGAAGATCGGAGTGTTTATTGAAGCCGCCCCGCGTGTCTCCTCCTGCTATCAGCTCTGCAGGTCTCGCCCGATAAATACGAGATCATTACGAAGCTGTATTTTATGTGGCATGGGCTTCGTGCGGAGCCAGCAGTGCCTTTGAAATGCCATGAAAAATGAACAAACTAAAATAAAATTTAATTATTATAAAATACTCATTATTTTCCAAAGTCACAGGGAGCCACAACAGAAGGATGAAAGAGCCACATGTGGCTCCAGAGCCATGGGTTGCCAACCCCTGCCCTAAGTTGTTCATATCTGAACAACCACTGCAACAACAATGCACTGTTTTAGTTGGCACTGTGTTTTCCACGCAAAAATGAACATAGTCCATGATGCAGTTTGTAAGACTGTCAGTGTACTCCCTGTGTGGACTGCAGAAAACTTCCCAGTCTGTGGTGTTAAAACATTCCTTTAGCTGCTCTGTTACCTCCTTAGTCCAGATCTTTAGTGTTTTAACCTGTGTTTCATCACTGGAATGTAAGCAGACTGTAACCAGAGGGGGGAGGGGGGCAGAAGTATAAACACTCCATCAATGCAAAACAAGGTCGACATCCAGCTGCAGAAAACAATCGGTAACAAGTTACAATGCCACTCACAAAAGGCAAGTAAAGCAGCACAATGACTGAGAAGAACAGGACTTTAAAAAATTGTTCGGCTGCATTTTTGAAGAAATAACAAACATCTAAAAAAATCAGGAACAAATTGTAGACTTAATTGAAAAAACTAGGTCCAGATGACAGTCCCTAAACCAGGGGTCGGCAACCCGCGGCTCCGGAGCCACATGCGGCTCTTTAGCGCTGCCCTAGTGGCTCCCTGGAGCATTTTCAAAAATGTTTGAAAATGTAAAAAGATGGGAGAGAGAAATAAATTTTTTGTTTTAACATGGTTTCTTTAAAAGGAAAAAAAAGACACAAACATTCTTAACGTTTTCCGAAGCTGTAAGAGTTCGTAAAATGAAAATTGTAACGCCCAGCAGGTACGTTATTTGCAGCTGAATAGCAGGAGCCAAGCTCTCTATAAGTTGAACTGCCAATCATTTGGCTGCATGCAGTGTCCCTGACATCACACGACTCCGCACAATCTCAGAGAGGAGGGAGTAGTAAGGGAAGCTGAAAGCGTACTCTCGTTTCCAACATTTCAAGCCACGTTTCATTTGAACACACAACACATTGAACATTGCACGACTCATCAACCTCTCCCCCTTCCACACTCATGGTACAACAAAAAGAAGCAAACATAACAGGAAGAATAAACTAAGGTGGAACAACAAAACTGCCATTTAAAAAGAAACCTGGGGAAACAGAAACGCTCATGCTGAGCCCTAATTAGATCAGGAAACCGCGTCCCACGATCCCTTGCTTCTAACAGACCTACCTTCAACTTCATCAAGCAATGCACAGAACTGACGGCGGTTCCATTTAATTTGTCACTGAAACTGCTTGGGATTGTGCGGCGTGTGAGTCCCGGACAGTTCTCTAAAAAAACGTCTTAATAAGCGATTGGGTGCTGCTACCCCGATTAGGTGACGGTCCGGCTGGGGCATTACAATGTTAAACTACAACGTTTCTGTCAACGGAGATTTGGGTCATAACTCACGACACACGTTTTTACCAGCAGGGCTTTTTTTTAACTTCAGGTGGACCGCTAAACAGGTAGCTGATGTAAATGGAACCGCCGTCAGTTCTGTGCATTGCTTGATGAAGTTGAAAGCGAATATTCTGATCTCCTGCTACACACCACAGTCCTATGGCTGTCCAGGGGTGACGTTTTGCATCACTCTGTCGTCTGTTTAGAACACGTGAAAACATTCCAGAAAAGCAAAGACCTGAACTATCCGCAACTGGAAGATACTGGGTGGCTGGAAAAGCTGCACTTTTTGGTGGATGTGACTGTGACAAGCCACCTAAAGGAGCTGAATGAAAGTCTCCAGGCGCCGCAAAAGCTTGAAGCTGTTCTGTCATTCGAGCGCAGCTGACTGTCATGGGGCACACACGTTCCATTTAATTGTTTTGTGTTCGAATCCTCAAAATAAAAATTACATCAAAATTCGGATTTCTTTATTACATTTCTTTAATTTTATCCAAGCAATGAAACATAATTCATTGATATGTAATGCAGTCAAACGTGCACAACGGAGCAGTCACGTGACGCGTCGTTCTCCGCAGAATGCACTGCAGGGCAAATATACATTTAATCGTTAATAATGCTCTATGTATTTGTTTTTTTTTTTTTTTTTTCATTTTCTATGTATTTGTAGCAACTTAGTCATTTTGATAGTAGACTAATACAGTAATCCCTTGCTATATCACGGTTTACTTTTCACGGTTTCGCTACTTCACGGATTTGGATTGTGCATTGTGTTCTGCATTCTGATTGGCTAAAAAGTCACTCAGCGAGTAGCTCAAGAATGAGACCCTTTGATGAGCCGTTCATTACAGTTCTCCAACATAATCGATGGGGGCATGTCGGTGTATAAGGATCTTTAGCAAAGAAGAAAAAAGAGCGACAACAACTGCCTATCACTATGTTCCTCTCCCGAACAAACACACCTGCAGCTGCACCGCGGGCTTCAAAAGGAAAAAACGCTGCAGAGGATGCAGCGGCTCAGTATGAAGAGCAGTGAAAAAGAAGACCGGAGTCACTATCTGTCCCACTGTACTTTTTTATTTTTTTCATAATCATTTTAAATTTTCTTCCGTTTAATCCACTCGGGTCGCGGTGGGCGGGGCTAATCTCCGCAATTTAAAGCCTTCTGTTCTTATCGATGATTGAAATTATTATTTGACAGCACACTACAGAGTTATTTGTTGAAAAAACGTTTCTAAAGTACTTTTATTTGTTAAAAAAACAATTGATTTACCCTGTTAAATGGTTTGTTCTTTCTTTTCAATGTATAATAGTGTATTTCATTGTATAATAATTGTAAAAGAAATAAAGGTTTCTACTTCACGGGTTTTGCTTATCACGGGTTCTATTTGGAACGTAACCCCCGCGATAATCAAGGGATCACTGTATAGCTAATATAGATACATATTGCTTGTGTTGCCTTCATTATAAGGCTTAAATAGGGCTTTTAATATTTTGCGGCTCCAGACATGTTTGTTTTTTTCATCCAATTTGGCTCTTTCAACATTTTGGGTTGCTGACCCCTGCCCTAAACCTACTACTATGAAGGAATCAACCTGGATGAATGACAGTCTTCATAGACATTTAATTTAAGAGGTAAAAACAAAATAAACAGAGTTTTAAAAAACATATTGCAGAAAAAGATTTAGAGATTGCACAGCTCAAAGGTTGAGTGTCGGATCTGGAACACTATTCCCGCATAAATTATTTTGTTATTAGTGGTCTTGCTATCAAACCATCTTCCTGTGCCAGAGCAGTTAAACCAACAGATGATGGGGTTGAAGCAGAAAGACAGGCAGAGCAAGAATCAGTGGAACAAAAAGTCATTGCATTCCTAAATAAAAAATACATTGCCGTTAACAGCAACAACATCGAAACCTGCCATCCCCTAAGATGGAAAATGAAAAATACCCCCCCAGCAATAATAATGCGATTTTCAAATAGAAAGCATAAAAATGCTCTCCTAAAGCAAGGAACAAAACTAAAATGAACAAACGTTTACATGAATGAACATCTAACAAAGAAAAATTCAGACATCCCAGGGAAAGCAGGATGCAGGAAAGACATATCAAAAAAAAATATGCAATGAAATGAAATACAATCAACGTGGACAAGAAACGGCAAAGTTTTCATTAAACTAAATGGCCCAACTGAACAGGCAAAAACCATCGCAATCAGAGAAATGGGAGAACTGGATCAATTTTGATAAAAAAACGACAACAGTATAGTCCTCTAACAAGAATTAAAAAATAATACACAACTATGGACGTAGACATTCACCCAGATATCAATTTATTACACTTTGTGAATAACCACTGCAGTTATTATACAGAAGAAGATACTATAGAAACATACTATAGAAACACAAATCCTAATCACAAACTCTCAATCCTACATTTCAACAGCAGAAGCTTATATGCTAATTAACAAACTATTGAAGAATACTTGCAACAATTTAACAAACCTTTCAAAATAATTGGAATATCAGAAACCTGGCTAAAGGCAGAAAAGGTCTTAAAATTCCAGCTTGAGAGCTATGAGTTTCACTATGTGAACAGGAAAAATAAGCGGGGGGAGGGGGGCTCTTTAAATACACAACAATCTTAAACAAGTGGAGGCATTCATAGAAACCTCTGTAACATTAGACTGCTTCACTGCTGTGGATCAAGTGGAAATAACATCAATTATTACGTCCTCCAAATCCTCAACTTGTCTGTTAGACCCAATTCCCAATAGACTTTTTAAAGAAACTTTTCCCCTAATCAATGATCCCATATTAACAATGATAAATGCCTCTCTGGAAACGGGTTACGTGCCACAGTCTTTTAAATATGCAGTCGTTGAACCTCTTCTTAAAAAGCCCAGTTTGGATCCTAGCATCTTGGCCAACTGTAGACCGATAACAAACCTCCCCTTTATTTCTAAAATCCTAGAAAGAGTTGTAGTTAAGCAGCTTTACTGCCACCTACAGGACAATAGCCATTTTGAAGACTTTCAGTCGGGGTTTAGACCCCACCACAGTACGGAAACTGCACTAGTTAGAGTCTCTAATGACTTGTTATTGGCCTCAGAAAAGGGTCTACTTTCTATTCTTGTCCTGTTGGACCTCAGTGCAGCCTTTGACACTATCGACCACAGTATTTTACTCCATAGACTAGAGCAGGACATAGGGATCAGAGGATCTGCTCTCCAGTGGTTTAAATCCTATCTGTCCGATAGGTATCAGTTCGTTAATGTAAATGGCCATTCCTCTCAGTGCACTCGAGTCAACTATGGAGTCCCGCAGGGCTCAGTCTTGGGACCGATCCTGTTTACGCTTTATTTGCTACCCCTAGGAAACATAATCAGGAAACACAGCATTAATTTTCATTGTTATGCCGACAATACGCAGTTGTATTTATCCATGAAGCCTGACCAGAATGACCAGATAGAGAAACTGAACGCCTGCATCAGTGACATCAAGACCTGGATGACAATTAATTACCTCCTCTTGAACCCAGAAAAAACTGAGGTCATTATACTTGGTCCTAAAACCCTCAGAGATGCTCTGTCTGCTCAGATAGTCTCCCTGGATGGCATAAGTATAGCCCCCAATTCCACAGTTAGAAACCTTGGGGTTTTATTTGACCAGGATTTATAATTTAAGGCTCAAATATCTCAGGCGTGTAGAACTGCCTTTTTTCACCTGCAAAATATTGCTAAGATCAGAAATATACTTTCTAAGAGTGATGCTGAAAAACTCATCCATGCATTTGTTACGTTGAGGCTGGATTACTGTAACTCCTTGTTAGCAGCGTGTCCTAAGAGTTCCTTAAGAAGTCTCCAGCTTGTTCAGAACGCAGCAGCTAGATTGTTAGCTGGAACTAGCAGAAGAGATCACATCACTCCTGTGTTAGTTTCGCTCCATTGTCTCCCAGCTGATTCTAGAATCAAGTTCAAGATCCTCCTGTTAACCTATAAGGCCTGACATGGCATGGCCCCGTCCTATATTAAGGACCTCATAGTCCCTTACCATCCAATGAGAACACTTCGCTCGCAAAATGCAGGACTGCTTGTGGTTCCTAGAATTAGTAAAAGTACGGTTGGAGGTAGAGCGTTTAGCCACCAAGCCCCTGTCTTATGGAATAAGCTCCCAGCTCATGTAAGAGAGGCCGACTCAGTTTCTACATTTAAAGTTAGACTGAAAACATTCCTCTTTGGACAGGCTTATTGTCAGACTAGTTAGTATTCAGAGATTATTTAACTTAATGTTAATTTCTTTAAATTAAACTTAATAACTATTTGTTTTAAAAGGCTGCTAGAAGTTGAAGCTGGGGTAACTGTGGTGCGCCGGGGTTCTGTCCTCTTTTCTCTTCTACTTCTACCCTTCCTCTCTTCTCTATTTTTTGCTCATCATTTGTCATTTAGTTCTCCATGCCTCTGTCTGGTACAGTGCGATTCATGTATTGTCCCTCTTTTCCTCTCCCCTCCTGGGGAGTGGGAGTGCTTCCAGACTCCAGTTGGCTCATCCGTGTTCCAGTTCCTGACCGTGTACCTCGCCTTTGCTCCCGCTCCTACACCTGGCTGTGGTTCCTGTCTCCGGCTCATCTCTGGCTCGTCTCTGCTCTGTACCTGACCGAGTACCTCGTCTCTGCTCCTGCTCCTACACCTGGCTGTGGTTCCTGTCTCTGGCTCGACTCGCGCCTTTGACTGTCCCCCCAACTCCGGCTGGATGAAGCTCGTCTGCTGGACTTCTATATATGTAGTTGTAGATTTAGATAAGTTAATTCTTCTCTAAGAGTTCTGGTAAATCGCCTGTCCGTCCTGGGGGAGGATCCCTCCTTCATGTGGGCACCCCTGAGGTTTCTTCGTTTTTCCCGGAATTCGTTTTTTTGGGGAGTTTTTCCTTACCGCGAAGGGGGGTCTAAGGGCAGGGATGCCAGTATAGCTTAGTCAGTTTGTTAGTTCATATTAGTATTTTCCTATTGAACTCTTTGTATTCGTGATCCTTTTGAGTTCATGTTTTACTTCGAATCCCATCGAGACGACTGTTGTTGTGATTTTGGGCTATACAAATAAAAAAATAAGAAAAATTGAATTAAAAAAGGTTGCCGACCCCTGGCATAGTGGAAACAAAGGCAATGATTGACTCTGGGGTGGCAGGTAATTTCATTGACCTGGCTTTTGCCCGACGCCCGGGTGGCTGTCAGCGCTCTAGACAGAAGGCCCCTGGGTTCAGGCCAGATCCGATTCCTGACTCTTGATTGCAGTTGTTTCATCTGATCATCATCATCATAAGTCTCTCTGCCACCTCACCATCGAGTCCCCTCATTGTCCCATCCTCCTCGGTCTGCCTTCAATGGAGGCGCTCCATCCAACTGTAAAATGCTCAGAGTATTGAGTCATTTTCACCTCAGCTCATTGTCGGTGACACTGCCTTCAAGCCGCCATAACGTCTGAAAGCTGTGATCCATCAAGGTCGTTTGCAGCCACCACCCTCGCTGAGATCAGTGCGACAGGGGAGGTGGAGGGTTGCCGGCTCAATACGAAGACCTGGGAGAGGACGTCAACAAACAGTGTTCCACACAGCTCTCTCCACACCAGTCCTACAACTGTTCTATCAATCTTCTGCCTGGAGCTATAACCACTCACAGGTGTTCCCACTTTCTCAACCTGAGTCTGAGGCCATGCAGGCCTACATACAAGAGAAGTTAGCAAAGGACTTTGTCCGACCTTCAGCATCCCCTGCCTCAGCCGGCTTCTTCTTTTTAAAAATGAAAGTTGGTGGCCTGAGGCTGTGAATTAACTACCGCAGCCATACTGACGTGACTGTTAAATACTGTTATCCCCTGACTCTGGTTCCTGCAGCTCTGGAGCAGCTCTGCACAGCTCGCTTCTCTATGAAGCTGGATTTTAGGAGTGCCTACAACCCCATTCGCATTCGAGCAGGGGATGAGTGGAAGACTACCTTTTTTTTGACCACCACATGGCATTATGAAACTGTGGTCGTGCCCTTTGGTCTCTGTGACTCCAGTTTTCTGTTCCAGGCATTTGTCAATGATGTCTTCTGAGACATGCTTCAATGCTTCTGTTGCGCTGTGACCGTATTTGGGTTTGTTCTGTGTTTTTTGTCTTTTTTTATACTAGAGTGGGACTTCTGTGGTTTTTGTGGATCTTTGTGTGTGTATGTCTATGTGTGGTTATTTTCAGGTGTGCTGGAAAGGGTGAGGCCTCCATTTGGACCCAAGCTGAGGGAGACAGCCTTAAAAGCACCATATGGACCTCCAGTCTGTGAGAAGGGAGTTTGGCTGCAACCAGTCTCCATTGCAGCTTGGCCCTCTACTCCATTTTGTTTTGTAATTCTCAATTTGTTTGAGCTGTGTGTTGCCCTTTAGCGTTGTGTTTTAAAACCACACAGAACAGCTGCATCTGGTGGCGGACTGGACGTATATCGACATATATTTCAACTAAGTTCCTTGTAACACTTCAATGTGGTAACGATGATGAAAAAACGTAAAACAAAACAATGTTGTTAATGATTAGAAAAAAAACAACGTAAAACAACACAACATTTGATAAGTTCTGTGAGAAGTGCTTGACACAGCAAGATACACATCACATGAAGAAAATAAACGCAAAGCAAAAAAAAAAAAAAAAGAATTGTAAGTGACAGGTCTTGAACTCAGGATCTCTGAATGTAAACCCCACAGACTGTTCCACTGAGCCATTTCTACTGATACTTATTAAGCTTGCCATCATAGATTCATTGAAGTTTTTTTTTACACAATGTTCATAGTGCATTGTTTTATTCTGAGAAATTGAGTTGAAACGATCCTGAGCCACAGTACGTTTTTTACCTGGAACTATGGTAAAGTGCAATGAACTGACGCTTATTCCAATCTTGGGGAAACAAAGGAAATGGTCAGGAAACGTTCGGGATTCATTTAGTATTTCTAGAGAATAGCGCGCCCAACTGTTCAAAACACAAGTGACATCTGAACCGTGGTTCGACCAAACGATGCATTTGGTGTTTTATACATCATCAACCACGTGATCTGTGCTAATTGACACACGACCCGAAACATTGAGCCAAACCACTCTGTTTCATGAACCGCGCGCCAAAATGTCCTTGTAGGGGTTAAATGCCATTTTCTTTAGTACTTGTTTTCCCCTTTTTTTGTTAGTTCAAGGAGGTTAGTGTTTGTCATCGATTTCCCTTTTCCTTTGTACAGGTAAGATGAAAAGATTTGAGTTAGGTGGGGTTTTGTTTGTTATTTTGGCCTTGGTTCATTCTGAAGCCTTTTTGCTTCACTTTTATTTATTGTTGGTTGTTGTTTTTTTATATGTAAAACAATTTTGTTATATTTTGTATGGAGACATTTGTTTGGTGTTTTTGTTGATTCAAATTTGGAGACAAAACAATTGCTTTTTATGTTATGCCCCTCGAGGTACCCCTAGAAGCAAATGGGGCATAACAGCTTCATTGTCGTCTACATTGACAACATCATTCTCTATTAGGACATGTTGGAGGAGCATGTTGCGTAGGTTCGACAGGTATTAAAGCGGCTGATCAAATATAACCTATATGCCAAAAGGGAGAAATGTGAGTTTCATAAAACCTCAATTGCATTTCTAGGCTATGTGATTAATGCGTGGCAATGGATCAGGGCAAGGTGAAGGCGGTGCTGCAGTGGTTCCAGCAAGCCAATAGTGAAGGGGCTACAGTGTATCCTTAGGTTTGGAAATTTTTACCAGTGTTTCATTCGGGGCTTCAAAATGATGGTGGCTCTTCTCCCCTTTCTACTGACGGGCTCTCCTAAATGCCTGTTCTGGACTCTGGCAGCCAGAGGCATTTCGGACGTTAAAACAGTACTTTACACAGGCGCCCATCCTCCATCACCCGGACTCAGCCATGCAGTATATCATTAAGGGAGACGCTTTTAACACAGGGGTCGGAGCCATGCTCTCACAGCGTCATGGTCATCCATGGTCAGCCAGCCAGGATGTTCCTATGGGCCAACGTTTCCAGAATACTCAATGACGCAGAGAGGCATTGTGACATAGGTGACCAGGAACTGCTGGCAATGAAGAAGGTGTTTTCCAAGTGAAGCCACTGGCTCAAAGGGTCAGCTCAAGCCTTCCTGGTTCTAACCAACCATGATAACTCGGAATACATCGAGTCTGCCAAGTGGTTGAACGCATGGCAGGCACGTTGGTCCCTGCTCTTCTCTCACTTTTAGTTTCAAATCACATATCCCCCAGGCTCCAAGAATGGAAAGGCTGATGCGCTGCCTCGTCTCTTCACTACCTCTGCCGAAGAGTTAGTTGCACCTGGAGTCGTATTCCCCGCATCATTGATCCTGGCTCCTGTACAGTGGGACATAGTGAAGGAGTAGACAGAACACAACGCTGCTGAGGCTCCACTGCCTTCCTGTCCTGCCAATAGGGTGTACGTTCCGCTGTCCCATCGGCAATGGGTCCTCCATCTTGTGCATGACACTGCAGGTTGACGGGACCAGATGTGCATCCTGCCAAATGGGTAAGTCACCTCGACAACTTCCAGCCGGCCTGCTGCAACCACTGCTCATACCTCAGACCATGAGCACCAGTTCACTTCATGAGTGTGGCATGAAATATGCTAGGGTTACCTCCTGCTTCCACCCTTAGACCAATGCACAAATGGAGCACATGAACCAGGAAATCACTCGTTTTTCATAGAACTTTCTGTAGCCAACACCAGGAGGACTGTTGTTGATTCCTGGTTTTGGCCAAATATGCCCAGAATTCCTTAAAGAAGGCAGCCACAGGACTCTCGACCTTTCAGTGTGTGTTGGGGGTTCAACCTGGATTCTTTCCCTGGGCAGGGGAACCCAGTGGTTCTGTCGTTGTGAGTAGACATGGGAGGAAACTCATATGCAAGCCATTCGCCAAACACAAGACCAGGCTGCTTGGCGCAGATGGGAGCGTCCCAATCTGGTCCCTGGTCAGTGGGTCTGGCTTTCCACCTGAGACCTCCACTGCAAGAAACTCAGTCCCGGGTACGCAAGTCCATTCTGAATAATCAAACAGATCACCCCTGTGTCATACCATCTCCAGTAGCCTCCTGAATACCACATCTCACCCACCTTTCACGTCTCTGTGTTGAAACCCGCCGGTGGACCTCCAGATGGGGGAATTGCGGTCCAAACCCTCTGACGTCGGCATGCCCCCATGATGGTGGATGGCAAGGCGGTGTATCTCATTAGGAAGATCCTAGATTCCCAGCACTGAGAGGGCTGGGTTTAATATCTTGTGGATTGGGAGGGGTTCGGTGCAGAGGAACGCCCCTGGGTCACCGACGACATCCTTAACCCCCTCCCTGATCAACAACTTCTACCAATGCCACTAGACCAGCACTCCGACCTTGTGGTCGAGGCTTGTGGCTTTAGAGGGACCCTCACTTCCGGAGACGCTCGCAGGAGGGGGGCTCTTTTAGAAGACAGAGCTCTGTCTCCCCCTCTGGTCACCAGCAAGAACCGTCTCCAGAGTTCAAGCCACACCACATCTCCCAGCAACCCCAGCGCCCCCCTCCTGAATGCTGCACACCTGTCTCTCATTCACTCAATCAACCAAACACAGCATACTTAGGCACAGTACAGAGTCAATCTCAGTGCGAAGTATTATTTTTTGCCTTCAATACCAAGCGTTGTATTTGAATCTCATCTTCTGTTCCCTCACCGTTTCAGACTCAGTTTGCCTGCCGCCTGCACCGACCCTTGCCTGGATCCTGATTACCCCGTCTCTTCTCTGATGCTCTTAAGCCCGGTATCGACCCCTGCCTGCCTGACCTTGATTTAGCTTTGTGAACTTTTAGCTGAGCTAATGAAGCTGCTGCATTTGGAACCAGCTGTCTGCCTGTTCTTGTGACAGTTTTAGTCAGTTTTTGGAAATCTATTCATTCAGTGGTTGTTTACACAAAGCCTTTTGATTTAGTGTTATGCCTGCAGGGGTGTAAAGGACTTTATACTTTATACTATACTTTATTTCATTGTTATAGAAGCACCCCATTCATAAATGTATATACTTGATTACATTTAAAGCTGTGTTAAATAAATACTTACTTTTTAAAAAGACTATTTATTTATTTTACCATAAAGCCACAGTGGAGGGGTTGAAAAGCTGCATGTGGCTGCAGAGCCTCAGGTTGCAGACCCCTGTTCTAGAATAAAATGACATGTTTGGATCAACTGTTTAGAGTTTGAGTGAAAATGTTTGACTAAGTCAATTAAGACTTTTTTCTAGAAAAGCTGATTCCAATTCTCCATGTAGAAATGTAGAAATTCTGAGAGCAGAAAGTCAAACTAGAACAATGTGATGTTTGGAAAGCATGAAAATCTGAATCCTAGGAGTCTGCAGTGATTCTTCTCATTAGACTGGAGCTGCTGTAAGTCAGAGTCAGCAGTCAACATGTTTTCTTCTCCAACATCTCTGATGTCTCTCAGTGACTCTCAGAAGACTCAACTGAAAAGATCTCATCACACACATGATGCTCCAAGTGAGTCTGATCAGAGAGATCCAGAACTGAACCAGACCTCAACCTTCATCTGAAAACTGTTGATCATCTGAACTAGAATCCAGCCTCCAAAAACTCTGACAAACACTCACTGTTTCAGTCCTGAACGGATGTCCTTAAAGTTAGGATTTTCCCCCTTTGACCAGTCACTCCTGAAGGATCCACAGCTAGACTCAGGTCCAGGTTGGTTCCTGTGAAGTATGAAGGTTGCTGGTGTGAGTCCTGAGCTCTGACATGTTCCTTTAACTCTGAAAAACACTCACTGTTCCAGTCCTGGAGATGATGATTTTTTAGTTTTGAAGAACACACGGTTGTGTTTAGATCCAAATCCACAGTCAGTTTGAAAGATCTTTTGGGCCCTGATGTAAAAAAAATGTTTTTATCAAAAACTCATTTCTTTTATTATTGAGGTTCATCAAATTATCTTCCATGTTAAACTATTGAACTCAGATCTTGAACAGACTTAGACAGTCTGTTAAAACGCCCCCTTCTGACAACTGTTTGACATTTACAGACATTTTCACTGTGAGAAAAAAACCTCCAAAAAATGTCAATCCGTTACATCAATAACACGTATTTAACAAACACTTACTGTTTCACTCTTGAACGACTGTTTTTGAATGCATTTAAATAATCCTCTGATGTGTCACTCCTTCTGGACCTCCAGCTGGATCCAGGTCCAGGTCTCTGTTGGTTCCTGTGAAGAATGAAGGTTGCTGATGTGAGTCCTGAGTTCTGACATGGAGAAGATCATGGACAGTTGGAGATGTTCATCTCACCTCTGAGCTTTGCTCTGGTTGTCATGGTTACCATCTCTGCTTCTAGAGGGAGGGACTCCTTCCTGTGGCTCCTCCCACTGATCCATGCTGCTGGATTGACTGGATCCACATCAGCTCACACACACCTTCTTCCTTCACCTGCAGAGGAAACCCTCCTAATCATCAGCTGCTCCTCCACTGTTTGGCCCTTCTCTTGTGTTTCCTCTCAGGTTCAGGTGAATGCAGTCAGACAGCAGTGGGAGGCAGAGGAAGCTGCCATCAGCTGCTGCACTTCTGCTCTCCCTCCACCAGGTGGAGACATGGAGCTGCAGCAGCAACATTTCCATTCAGTCACTTTGACAAAGAAACAACAAACTTCCTGTTTCTACACTTCAGGAAACATGAAGCATCATGAAAAATAGACAGAAATCAAAGAATGAGAAGAAAAGAAAGAAAGACATGAATTATTCCTCTCAGATCTCCAACAGAGACTTTCTCATGAACTTTGACCTTCACACAAGTTTGGATGGAGGAGAACAGGAATGTTTGGAGTCAGAACTGAAAACGTTGACCTCCAGAGCTTCAGGATGGTTTGTGTTTCTGACAGAAACTCTTTCTTCTGTCTGGTTCTGGAAAGTTCTGACAGGAAGCAGCAGTCAACTGATCTGAACCACTTTGATGAGTCAGCATTTTCACTTCTGTAAACATCAACAGTTTATTCAGTGAAAATCTACAATTAAAACATGATTTGTTTCCATTTTCTTCATAAATCAGTCAAACAGAAACTGATCAATAAGTGAGAATTGATCCTCAGTTGTTGATCAGTAATGAGATCAAATCTTTAAACAGAGTGATGAGAGTTTGTAGAGAAAGAAGAAGATCTTCTCTAAACATTCAGAGACAAACAGTCAAGTTAGTGAAGACAAAGTTCCAGAAACAAACAGACAGTAGATTTTCTTTAAAAATCCTCTTCTCACCGTGTGAAGCAGCTGCAGCTCAGATCAGTGATTCTGCTTCTTCCTCTTTTGCTTTGCTTTAGGAACTCATCACTTCCTCATGTTGTGATGATTTTGTGTGTGTAGTGCTTTGGACCAATCAACTTCAGCCTTTCTCCTGAATAGTTCTGCAGGATTTGATCACATGACCTCTGATCCGGCGGCTCGTCTTCCTCACACTGAGCTGTTGTTTGTGAGGATGGTGCAGATTAGATGAAGCTTCAAAGCTTCATGTTGATCTTCCCTCTTTAGTCTCTACAAGTGGTGGGTAGATGAAGCCTCGGGAAGGGAAAAAAAGAAAATGTGTCCCAGTACAATATCGGGATACGTTTCGTATCGCCAGACTCCTGACAATACACACCCTACTCTGAACATAACAAGTCAAAAAATTCGAGAGGGGGCGCAATTCAGCGGTGGCTGGGTGAATAACACACACATGTAATTGGGAGTCTTTTTCGGCCAAACATGGCACCAATAGAGGTGCCATCCACATTTTTTTTTCCTCAAAAATGAAAACGATGGAAGAATCTGCCACCAGTAGTTCTTCAAATAAACTTTATTTAGTGGAGAAGTGATGAAAAGAATTTGGTCGGTGTACTTGAAAAATAAAACAAAAGGCTCTTCTGTTTTCTTTGCAGCAAACTTTTTTTTCCAAAAAGAAAATGAGTTGAACAAACCCTGGATTTAATGTCTGGAGCAAAGTCAACGCACATGCTGGATAGAACGTGCACACATGTGAGCATGTTCATGAAGGTCTTTCATTGCAGCCACAGGTCATCTCTGATGATTCCAAAGAGTTTCATCTGAACAGAAGATCCTTCACTTTCAAAGCTTCTACTTTCCTTTCTCTCTAAGGTCAAAAGTCGCTCCACATCCCCCCTCCCTCAAAGACTCTTTGGTGTTTCTTCAAGCTCAGTGCGCCTCCTAGTGTTTGGTGGTGGAACAGCTCTGCTGTATCTTTGTTTTTTCTTCATGGAGGATCCAGATTATGGAAGCGATTGTGTAGCATAAATAAGAAGAAAAGTCAAAACCAGAAATGCTTTTTCCTTTTTTATAAAATGAAGCTGCATTTTTTGACTCAAAATTAAAATGAAAAAGCAATATTTCAAAATGCTTTTTCATTTTATACTTAAAAAACTGCTTATTGTGTGTCATAATTAAAACCAAAATGCAAAGAGGGGATTGCATTTTCATTTTCACATCCACCCTGCATAATTTGTAGCAAAAGTCATTAACAGTGAGCATTGGCAGAGGGAAGGCGGGGCGATGACGTCACTGCTTTCTCCGTGTTTCCGCCTGCTAAGAGACACAGACAGACTAGGAGTAGTGGAGCTTTCTGTTAGCGGCAGAGAAGACGGCTTTGAGTTGGTTGTGAACTTCTGATGAGTTTCCACAGCTTCTCAGGACTACATAGCAACATGTCCGCCTTCTGCGGTCCTCCTCCTGACGCACCGCGGACAAGTTTTTGTTCTTCAGACCACCAGCTGTGAGAAGCTTCCGATGATCGCTGAAGGCGGAAATGCTGCCGCGATCTGAGAAACCATCATATGAATTTGTGTTTCCAGTGGTGTCCACAACAAAAATAAAGACTGATGTAATTCCCACATATTTACAAATTTATCAGCAGCTTCGCGCTGAATTTGCTGTTTGATGACAGCTGGAGCCCCATCAACAGATAGCAGATTTCTCCATGCTAAAGGTTTGCTGGTTGGACAAAAAACACTCACTCAGCGCGAAGCTGCTGGAGAATATCTTCATAATGTTCTTTTATTACAGTTATGATTATATTTAAGGGCCTGCTCTGCTCGATCATATGTTTTTAAATCAGTGCGGTCAGACGACACTGAAGTTGGGTTGCGATTCACAGCTTCTGATTCGCGAGGGCACTAAAGGAACATTCTGCTGCATTTTTCACATTAAGATCACCTAAAACCAGGTCCTGTTCACAAACCTGGACTGCTCAAACCTGGATTCCTGGATCTTAATGCAAAACATGCAGCGGAATGTTCCTTCAGTGCCCTCGCGAATCAGAAGCAGTGAATCGCAAACCAACTTCAGCGGCCAGACACACGGAGACAGCAGTGACGTTATCGCCCCGCCTCCCCTCTGGAAATGCGTTTTAGAATTGATTATTGAGACAAGGTTCCCAGGGTGGATGTGAAAATGCAAATGCAATCCCCTCTTTGCATTTTCGTTTTAATTATGACACAGAATAAGCGGTTTTAGGTATAAAATGAAAAATAATTTTGAATGATTGATTTTTCATTTTGAGTAATTTGATGCAGTTACATTTTGAAAATTAAAAAGCATTTCTGTTAATCCATTTTAATTGTCAAATTAGACATTTCTAAATGAATTATGCTGCAGTTGACTTCAGCATCATCATGGGAACACAGTCTGCTGCTGCTTCTGGAAACGTCTTCAAGGCTGTGGTGGGACTTGTTGGTCTGGAGGACAGATTCTCGGAGCAAATGCTGCTTCAGCTTCAAGCTTCAGCTCTTTTCTTCTGGCAGAGCTTAGAAGAAATGGAAACCTCCTTTGTTCTGACTGTTTGCTCCAAATCCCAGATTCAGGAATTCCTCCAAGAAGTTCAGCTCAGAGATCATCAGCAGAGAAAAGCCTGAAGTTCTGATGGAAAATGACAACAGAACATGATCAATATTATTGATCCACATGGAATCCAGAAGAAACTCTGAGGTGAAGACATGAAGACACAAGCTTCAGAGACATGAGGAGAAGTCAGAGTGGATTCATTCTGGACTTTCTTCTCACATCTTCTCTTCAGAACATCTTTGTCTTTGATCCTTCAAATCTTCTGAAATCTGATCATCCATGGATTGTTTTTGTGGGATCAGATCCAGAGTTGCTGAAAGTTCTGCTGCCCTCTGCTGGTCAAAGTGTCCAAACAGCAGAGAGGAGATTCTCTGGGATTCATTGGAGTCCAGATTCTCCTGGATGTGAACAGTCTCTGCTTCTGGAACAGAAGAGTCCTTCTCAGAGCAGCATTGAGGATCTGTTCTGTCCGGCTGCGAGCGCTCCCTGCTGGTAGGAGACAGAACCACATCAGCTGCTTTTCTTTGGCCGTTCAGAAACAGTCTGGAGACTCTAAAAAACCTCCACTTCCTGAAGCAAACGGATGCAGAGCATCATGTTTGATCCTCTTCCTTCAGAAACGGCTCCATTGTTCCATCGCTCAGCAGTTTGACTAAAGCAGCTGAGAGTCTTGATGCAAACAGACCTCAGCAGCTCATCCAGAACGCCATGACAGAAGCACATGCAGCAGCACGTGCACGCTCCCAGAGAACAGCAGCTGATCCAAGTCCTGACTTGGAGGTGAGACCTTTCTGTTCTGCTTGGACCACACTTCAACATGAACTTCATTTCCCATCATTCCATCTGTCAGGAGAGAACAGCTGCAATCAGCTTCCTTCAGGAATGACTGCAGGTAGAAGGATCTTTCATTCTTCAGCACCACCAGGACCCACATCCAGCCCATCAACAGCCAGAACATCAGTGACATCAGCGTCTGATCTTCATCACATCATCATCATCAAAGGACCACCTCTACGTTTTTACAATCTGATGGATTTCAGTCTTTCTGCAGCTTCTCATCAACTGGATTGTCAAATATTTTCATTTCCTGTTTTATGTTTTAAATGTGGAAAAAAAATCTTTTCAGTTTTAAAAAGATGAGACTAATAAAGTTATTGGAAAGACCCTGTCTGCTGCAGGACCTGTGCAGGTGCATTGTGGGTAATAATGTTCTGTTTGGGATATTTGCTGGATTCTGGATGTTGACAGTTGTGTTGGTCTTGATTGTTTACCGTTGTGGTTTGGATGTCTGTTGTTATTTGTAGCACAGCTGAGTAGGTTCTTCATAGACAACATGTTGCTCTGCCAATGTGCCTTTGGGCCAACTTGATTGGGCTGTTTGGAAGAATAATGAGGATAAATGAGAGCCTCCATCAGATCATGTTTCTGCTGTTTTTCAGAACTGCATCTGAACCTGAAAGCTGTCTGTCATATTTATGCAGCCTTTTTCAATAGAAACTGATCCAAACTGCAGATTCTATTGATTTCTCCATCAGATTTATGTCTAGGGGTGCAACGATACGCTAAAATCGCCATTCTGTTCCATTCAGAGTCTCATAGGACTCGGTTCCATACTTTTCGGTTCGGTATGGCTGGTTAACAAATCTGCCTGATATGAACTTCTATTTTATGAACTATTAATTTATTGTTATTTATGGTGTGTGTTTGTGTGACTTTTTATCTTCCACTATGAAGCTGTCTAACCTGATCATGGTTAACATAGACATTAATGATGACTCTGACCTCTTTGCCAGAGGTTTCAGAGTCTCATCGACTCTTTTAATTCTATTCAGCATCTGTCTGGGTCCACACATGTTAAAGGTGGAACACTCAACCTTGTTTTTACATTAGGTGTGTATTTTGACTCTATTTTTTCTGAGGACATTTTTGTTTCTGATCATCATTGTATTTTTTTAACTTTTCTTTCTCTGTTTCACTCTTTCCTGCACATAGAGAAGTTAGCTCTTGCATGTTTAACTCCTCCTCGGCTGAGACCTTTTCAAACACTTTTAATCTGGTCCTCTCTCTGTGCACTGATGTTAATTCATTATTATGCACTTTTAATAGTTACTGTCTTTCTATTTTAGATAAAGTCTGTCCCATTAAAACTAGACTGGACCCTGTAACAAACCTCAGCCTTTGACACTGTTGACCATTATGTCCTCCTGGACAGGCTTTTAAACCGCAGGATGTTTTTAAAATACAGATTTTACGCAGGTGTCTGAATTCAGTCAAGAGCTGAATAAATGATCATTTCCTTCAACTTAATGAGGCCAAAACTGAGTTCCTAGTCTGTGCTCCTGACAGTTCCCCCCCAGATAGTCCTGTGGTTCGGTCCACTTGCTTCCTATATAAAGCCGTCTGTTAGGAACCTCAGGGTAACCCTCGACCAGGTTTTATCCTTTGACTCCCACGTTGGGTCACTTGTACGTTCTTGTTTTTATCATCTTAAAAACATTGCAAAACTGAGTCCAATTGTGTCACGTTCTGAGTTGGAGATGCTAATCCACGCTTTTATTTCATCTCGTCTTTAATTGCAATTCCATCTTCACATGTTTGAGCAAAAAATCTTTAGAATGGCTCCAGGTTCTCCAGAAAGCTGCTGGAAGGCTTTTAACTAAATCATTTACGTTTTCACAAGTCACCCGTTTATTATTCCAGCTGCACTGACTCTATCCGCTATACACAGCTCTCAATAACCAAACACCATTCTACTTAAAAGACTTTTTGCAGCCGTACACTCCCAGCAGGTCCCTGAGGTCATGTGACCAAGGTCTGCTGGTTGTTAAGAGAACCTGGTTAAAGACTAAAGGTGACAGGAGCCTTTGCAACAGTGGCTCCATCCCTCTGGAACTCCCTTCCTCTCAGCCTCAGATCTGCAGACTCAGCATTTTCTTTTAAAAAGCAGCTAAAAACCTCTCTTTTTTAAATAGCTTTTCTTAAAAAATTTTTGTTATTTTCTTTGTTTTACTATGTTTTACCGTGTTTTACTGTGAAGCACTTTGTGATTTTTATCTTGCAAGGTGCTATACAAATAAAGTTTATTATTATTATTAAAATAGTCAAATAAAAATAATAACAGTTAAACAGTTAACAAAAATAACAGTTCTTCTAATGTGAGATTTAAAACGGGGATTAAAATATTAGTAGGCTTAAAGATCATATTGTGTCTGAACATAATTTAAATACAACATTGTTTTATTTCTCTGCAGTGAGGAGGCCATTTGATATATTCTGCATTTTGGTTCTTAACTGCACTGTTTATCTTTTTTTTTTCACTTGTTCTGTCCAACAGCTGAGCAAACAGATTAGAGCTGAAGGCTTTTTGTGTTGGACAGGTTTTACTATCACAAAAAGAGGTTATATAGCTTCGAGAGACTAGAGTGTAGATTTGTATAAACCCCTCTTTGTCGTATTTTTTTTAATTTATTTGTTACATTTAGTGTGTGTGGGGAGGGAGAGGGGAAGAATGTGAGGGGAGGGTGGAAGAGAGTAAAAGGAAGAAAGGTGAAAAGGTGGGGGATACAAGCACTGATTTGAATAAGTTATTATTTTAAGCTGTAACAATTATACCAGATCTGCTGGAAAGACAAATATTACATCAAAGGTGAAAATCTGACACTAAGATGGGCGAAAAAAATCTGTCCATCAATACACTGTGGGTAAGGAGGAGGGATGAAGCAGACAGGGAGCAGTGTGGCAGTGTGCACGTGGGGGTGGAGATAAATGCATCCTGCCGACGTGAACCGTGTGTTCATAAGGGGAGCCAGATCCTACCCAGCCAGGCCAGGAGCCCCCCCAGCATCTGGACCCAGGCAGCCCGGGAGGAGGGGAGGAGGGGACCGCCCACCCCACCGGCCAGGCACAGAGAGGGCCCCCCTACAGGGGCCCCCCCAATGCCCAGAGGCATGAACGAATACGGTGTCTGGCCCCCAGGCCACAGGGCAAGAGCGCTTAGCCGTACCAGGCGGCAGCCATGGGGGCCACCGGCCCCGGACACCGAGACAAGGGCCAACGACGAAGCCAGGGCCCCCAGAGCCCATGAGCCTGCACTGTTTATCTGAGTTGTTACCGACAAATACACATTGGTATTTATTGATCATTTAATTTTAGTATAAACTTACACCAAAAAATATCAATAAGAATACCAATAAGGTAACAGAGTGAAAAGCAGCAGATTAAGGAGTTACTAGATAAAATCTTAACGATACCCATCTCTACTAGATGTTAACTCTACCAAATGTTAGCTCTTAGTCAAAACAACTCATTTCTATTAACAGGTACATCTAAAATAATTCATTTTGTGAAAAGTTTTTCACATTTTGTCAGCAGTGACACTCATCATGTAGTATTATTACACATAGATTGAAATGTATTGATCCTTTACTTTGTTGCTTTTGATAATTGTGGCTTAGAAAAGATGAAATCCTAAAAAAAGCTGTCCAAGAAAGTCAGGATAAGACGAGACAAGACTTTATTGATCCCGGAGGAAAATTCAGTTGATACAGCAGCCAAACAAGAAATATAGCAGTTAGAAAAACAAATAGCCAGTAAAAATTAAAATAGTAATAAAAGTGGAAGTAAAAGTACACGTCCTAAACGAATGAGTAAATCCAACAGCAGTTTCAGCAGTCCTAAACTGTGTCATTCTATAGTCTAACTGCTGTTGGGACAAAGGACCTCCTGTAGTGATTCATATATCAAAACAGCCAAAGTTTTATTTAATTTATTTTTAGAAAAGTTCATTTCTACACATTCAATATTCACTTGTTCCTCCCTCTTATCAAGTTTTTGCATAAACATGGCATGGAGGCCATCAGCCTGTGGCTCTATGTACATGAAATGAAAGCTCAGGTTGCCATGCTGTTCATTAGAACATTGGAGTTTGACCCCAGAAGTTTTAAGCATTAAAAGCTTATTCTAAAATATTTAATTTTTCTGAGATACAGAACTTTCCCCCTGTAAAATAAAGTCTTCTGCTGTGGAACAGAGGTTGAGAGGTCAACATCTTATCAGAAAAGTTTAGAATTTACAGTTTACACTAAATCCTACCATTGTCAAGACAAAGTCTTACAAATTCTCATGTGTCTTTTGAGATTAGATACCTGACAAAAACTTTTTTTACATTCTTTACAAGAAAAAGGCTTTTCTCCTGTGTGAGTTCTCATGTGTGTTTTTAGATCAGATGTACGACTAAAACATTTTTTACATTCTTTACAAGAAAAAGGCCTTTCTCCTGTGTGAGTTCTCATGTGTGATTTGAGATTATATACAAAACTAAAACTTTTATTACATTTTTTACAAGAAAAAGGCTTCTCTCCTGTATGAGTTCTCATGTGTTTTTGGAGACAAGATGAATCACTAAAACGTTTATCGCATTCTGTACAAGAAAAAGGCTTTTCTCCTGTATGAATTCTCATGTGTTTTTTGAGACTAGATCTGTGACTAAAACTTTTATCACATTTTTTACAAGAAAAAGGCTTTTCTCCTGTGTGAGTTCTCATGTGTTTTTTGAGATTACATACATCACAAAAACTTTTTTTACATTCTTTACAAGAAAAAGGCTTTTCTCCTGTGTGAATTCTCATGTGTATCTTGAGATGAGACATGTGACTAAAACTTTTTTTACATTCTTTACAAGAAAAAGGCTTTTCTCCTGTGTGAGTTCTCATGTGTATCTTGAGATGAGACATGTGACTAAAACTTTTTTTACATTCTTTACAAGAAAAAGGCTTCTCTCCTGTGTGAGTTCTCATGTGTATCTTGAGATGAGATATATAATTAAAACTTTTATCACATTCTTTACAAGAAAATCGCTTATCTTCTGCATGGATTCTGATATGAATTCTGTACAGAGATATGTTACCAAAGCTTTTACCACATTCTTTACAGATATAACATCTTTCATCAGACCCAGTTTCCATGTAGTCAGACAGGTTAGTAATTATTTTTGAGTTTTTACCAGACCTGATAGAGGAAAGTTTCTCTTCTTTTTGAGATTGTTTGTATTTCTTACCAAGATTTGTTTTCATGGGATTTTTTCTAACATCAGACTCACACTGACCTGCTGACATGTGAGAGCTGTCCACACTTTGGACATGACTTCTGTCTCTTCTCCTTCTTTTCCTCTGATCTCTGTTCTGTGGGTCTGTCTTTTCATCTGTAGTTGATGTTGATTCTTCATGTTGGTTTTCTCCTTTATCCTGACTATCAGTTACATTAAAGCTCTGCTGATTGTTTAGATCTGCTTCACTGTTCTCATCTTCCTCATAAGTAGGAATCTCCATCAAGGTATCAGTCTCCTGCTTCAGATCAAGCTGATCTTCATCCTGACTGATGAAGAGTTCCCCTGGTTCCTCCTTAATCTGTGTTGGTTCTGGTTCCTGTATTTCCTCTTTGGTCTGTAGAAGTTCCAGTTCTTCCTGTTCCACTGTGAAGTTCCTCTGCTGGATGCAGAGATCTTCTTCTTTATTCATCCAACACTGGGGGAGGACTGCAGGGACACAAGAAAAGGCCCTTTTATATGTTATGGTGACTTTATGTATTGTTAAGTACCAATAGAATTTTTAATAGTATCATTCAGAAGATGCACATTAAAAAACGTTTAATTTTTTAAAATAAGTTTCTTGTTTTCTTTAGCACAACAGTATAAAACTGTGCTGAAAAAGGCCCCCCACACCTCCCCCCTATGAGGAGAGCTGTTTCAGTCAATAACTTGTAGTCTTTCCTTTTCCGTCCGGTCCAACACAAAAGACTTTCAAAAACAATTAAAAGGAATAAAGTTTGGCCTCGATTACAAAAGGGGTTTATTCAGACATACCTCTGGTTTGTCAGAAGATTTATAACCCCTGTTGTTAAAGTAAAATATGTCCAACACAAGACGTTTTTAGTTCTCATCTGTCTGCCCAGCTGTTGGACAGGACAAGTTAGAAAGAAAAAAAATACATATGAATATTACCTGTAGTCTGAAGCTGTTAAAGATACAAAATAATATTTTCTTTGTTTTTTTTAAGGAAATGAAAATGCAGAAAAGTAATTAATAAATGGTACAAACAGGTCTTTACTGTCATCTAACTGCATAAATCCTGCTGAGATAAATAGGAGAGGTTTACTAGAAAGGGACGGAGAGATTAACAGAAAATGTACTTTTAACCTGATTCTGTCTCCAATTATTTTTATATGAAACTACAAATAGGAAAACAGTCTGAAAACAAATATAATGTTTTAGATTCTTGTCATTATTGACAGTAAACATGCAGGCATCTATAGTAAATGTTTGACACAGTCTCTGAGGCTTATTTCAGCACAACACCAGCTGTGTAATGTTAGGAATATGCAACTAATAAAGTTACATTCACATGTCTGTTATTGTATTTATTTTATTTAGAAATCACCTCCAGGACCGAGGTCTGGGGCCCCATCAATGGGGGTCAAAAACCTGCCTGTGGTGGTGTTGGTGGGTGTGTTTATGTGTGCGTGTTAGCCTAGAAGTGCTACTGGCAGCGCAGAGGGTAAAAATGTGTCAATATGGACGAGCTTCAAGATTTGATGTGAGAACATGTAAAATAGAATGTGGTAAACCAAAAGTCTGCATCTGTGGGGAAAAAAATCTTCTGCTGTAAAGCTTGAAAAAATAAAATCACAACTGACAAATTACCATTTGCATGTGTTCATTAGAGTTACAACCTCAAATCAGCGATTTCAACTGCTTGAATCTGCTGCTGTGAATCACAGCACATTACAACTGAGTGAACTACCATAATATCCGGACTATAAGCCGCTACTTTTGTCCTGCGCTTACAGCCCTGCGGCTTTTTCAGTGACACAGCTAATTTATGGATTTATTTGGCGGCCGCCTTGAATGTTCTTTCAGTCTCTGAGCAAGGTTGAATACGTAATCCAACTTCAAGCAGCGAGCCAATTAGTTTTCGGCACACCTCTAAGCAGCCAAACAGCATGGACCTCACTTCAGGTCTTAGACACTTCAGTCATGGTTCAACAAAAAGAAACACGCCCAGCCGCATCCCAGAATCCTTTGGTGCCATTAGACCCAACATGCACGTGACCGTCACTACAATATGATGCAGCTTTCAAGTTAAAAGCAATCGTTAAAAGCAGCGTGAAAAAAATCCACCATCACCAACGGGTTTGGAAAAGCCGGTCAGCTGCGTGACGGAGAGAACAGCGCATGCTCAGGAGTGAATTTACCTAAGAGTCATAGTGACACTAGTCCATCTATTAACAGCTCCGTAATACACAAGACAATCTTTTAAACGTACTTTTATTTTTGTTATGGTTATTCTGAAGCGCCTGTTCGCTCATCATTTTATTTTTAATCCGTGTGGTCAGTGCTTTTTTGTGGTAGAACGAAGCTGGAAGAACGGTTAGGTGAAGGTTAACATTCGCTAACAACATTTAGCCTTTAATGAACATAAATTGATGTGGGAAATGCCGCAATCTGCAGCTTGAAACAATCGGTTTGCATAACCACAAAATTTCAGCACAAACTGTCTGAAACCGTCTCAGGGAAGCTCATCTGCATGCTCGTTGTCCTCATCGAGGTCTTGACCTCACTCCAGTTCCTCGTAACCGACTTGAGTGGGCAAATGCTCACATTCGATGGCGTCTGGCACGTTGGAGAGGTGTTCTCTTCATGGATGAATCCTGGTTTACACTGTTCAGGGCAGATGGCAGACAGCATGTGTGGCGTCGGGCGGGTGAGCGGTTTTCTGATGTCAATGTTGTGGATCGAGTAGCCCATGGTGGTGGTGGTGTAATGGTATGGGCAGGCATCTGTTATGGGCGACGAACATAGGCGCATTTCATTGATGGAATTTTGAATGCACAAAGATACCGTGACGATATCCTGGGGCCCGTTGTTGTGCCGTACATCCAACAAAATCACCTCATGTTGCAGCATGATAATGCACGGCTCCATGTTGCAAGGATCTGTACACAATTCTTGGAAGCTGAAAACATCCCAGTTCTTGCATGGCCAGCATACTCACCGGACATGTCACCCATTGAGCATGTTTGAGAAGCTCTGGATCGGCATATACGACAGCGTGTTCCAGTTCCTGCCAATATCCAGCAACTTCGCATAGCCATTGAAGAAGAGTGGACCAACATTCCACAGGCCACAATAGACAACCTGAACAACTCTATGCGAAGGAGATGAGCTTCATGAGGCAAATGGTGGTCACACCAGATACTGACTGGTTGTCTGAGTCCCCTGACCCCCTCAATGAATAAAAACTGAAGATTTCAGAGTGCCCTTTTCTTGTGGCCATTCTAAGGCACACCTGTGCAATAATCATGCTGTCTAATCAGCATCTTGATATGGCACACCTGTGAGGTGGGATGGATTCTCTTGGCAAAGGAGAAGTGCTCACTATCACAGATTGACAGATTTGTGAATAATATTTCAGAGAACTGGTTATTTTGTGTATGTGGAAAATGTTTCACATCTTTGAGTTCATACTATAAAAAAATGGGAGCAATAAAAAAAGTGTTGCATTTATATTTTTGGTCAGTGTAATAAAGATGCTCAATAGCTCTGAAAATAGTGAAAATATTGAAGAGGTAAACAGGGTTCCATAATATTTTCTATGATCTTTTCATTATGCATTACTGAGGTTCCATTATAGATATAGAACAGGGGTGTCCAAACGACGGCCCATGGGCAAACTGCGGCCCGCGGGTCTGTTTTTATTGGCCCGTGGCAAATTTTGAAAATATAATTGAATATGGCCCGCACATGGCGCTTGAGCTCAACTCTGTTGCACTTCTCAGTTTCAACACTAGATGGAGTCGGTCACAGAAAGGTGTGTTGCAGAGTGTGTGTGCTGAGCAAGGCGCGTGCCACGAGAGAGAGGGGGAGGAGCGCGTGCAGGTGGAGATGGGTGTGTGAGCATGGAGCGGAGGTGTGGGGGTTCGATATATTGTGTGTTTGGAGGACGGAGCATTTTGATGCCAACAGAATAACTGTTTGGGGTCGTTCTTAATCCACTCTGTGGCTGAGGGTTCCGAACGGGAAAGTGAACCCCGAAGGTGAATTGCCTTCGGCCCTGGAATAAATCTCCCCTGCGCTTCCGAGCACGCTCGGAAAAAGAGAAAAGCAAAGAGAAGTCCCGCGCAGGAAGGGTTCAACAGGTGCTTTTCCACTAAACAAAATTAAGCAAAGAAGAATATTTACCACTAGTCACCAGAAATGGCAGCACCGAAGAAACACAAGGTAGCAAGTGAATGTAGAAGATTTCAAACAAGGTGGGAAAATGAATATTTCTTTAAGGAAATCAACGGAAAGTGTGTCTGTTTGATTAACACTGAAGATGTTGCCGTGATGAAAGAGTATAATGTCCGTCGGCACTATGAGACCAAGCATCAGAGCAGCTACGCTTCGTACACAGGTGCCGAACAAGCACAGAAATTCAAGCAAATGCCAGCTAGTCTGCAAGCTCAACAACAGTTTTTTTCCCATCGCGGTGAGTCAAAACACGCCGTCCATCCAGGCCTCCTTCACTATTTTCCTCGTGTAATTAGCAGCGTTACACGAGGGGTTGCTGCATGCCTGTCTCTCCTAATGATGGCCTTCATGTCTCCCCACAGGCTTCATCAGGAGCAAAGGGCACAGGCTTAGGAAGTAAAGGAAGCTCCTATGAGCCGTCTCCGTCTGACACCTACAAGGATGCTGTTTGCAAGGCCATGTTTGCATGCTTCACAGAAATAGAGTGAACCTAAAAGGTAAAGAAAATGCATTCTGAACTGTGAAAAAGTATTCCCTTTATGTAAAAAAGAACTTGTTTTGTTTTTGGATTTTTTTTTGTTCATAGCTGCATATTTTGTCACAGAGTGTTATTGTAAACCCAAAAGCCCCATAAGCCCTTTTTTTGGTCTACTTTTCTGAGAAAACAGTCAACTCTTTATAAACTACAAAATTGTGCACTCTGCCAGTCCACCACACTAACAGCTACATATGTAAAGATCTGCTGGCTTCAGCTGCTCAATAAACCCCATTCTGAACTGCCTGGTTGGAATGACGTTTCATTGTCTGAGTGAATGTTTCGTTTTGACGTGCGCTTGTTTTATGTGGCACAGATCAGCATCACTGCTCCACTGAGAGCAATGTTCTTCACATTATAGGTGAGTTACAAATACACAGTAATCATGTGTCAATATGTCACCTCTTCTGTGCAGCCCGGACCTTTGATCATTTTTCTGTATAGAGAGTGGACAGCAACAGAGCCTAACAGGTCGTGTTTCTCCACCTCTCCCCTTTTGCAAAAGGTTGAAAATTCATACAAACTCTTGTGTATCTTTTAGTTTCCCAACTGCACATTTCATTTTTGGACGCCCTGAACTATCATAATCTGCGAAGGCTGGAAGAGGCGGCAAAACTATTTTCACCACACATTCTGTACTGACTAATCATGACCTTTGTCCTACTACAACAAAGATTACTGTATTTCAATCAATTACTTTTTTTTTTAAAAATATGGATCATTATTATGGAGTCCCAAACTGTTCATAAATAAATAAAAATATATGACCTTTTGCAAAAACACAATCAACCAATAAATCTCTCATAAATATATAAAAAGATCATGGAATTGTGAAAAACCCGCACACTGATTTTAAATGAGCCATTATATTATTCAATATGTTTCATTTTGCTTTAAAAAACCTGTTCATTATTTTAAAACAGATTTTAAAATATTCATTTTAATCATGTTGAAGATTATTATAATTCTACATATTTTTCAGAACCTTGGATGTCAATATTAATATTTTCAAAAGTATCTTTGTTTTTATTTTACTTTGCTGTTTTTGAGAATGCCTTATTTATTTCATGAAGAGCTTTTTCATCTGAATGAGCAGATTCTCATTCTCCGTGCAGGATTGCTAGAGCGTCCCAGTCCTCCAGCCCAAAAAAATCGTCATACACCCCCCCCCAGAAAAAAGACCCGCTCTATCCTTATATGGCTGCAGACCATGGGGGGGGGGGGGGGGTCCATGAATGAAAATGCAAAATGTTTTTTTTTTGCATTGGAAAATGCATTGACCTAGCTAGCATGCTAGCACAGGAGAACATTGTTTACATTCAATTGCGATAGTTTTTCATGCAACATCTTTTTTCACTAGCAGCTACTGGTGGAGATCCTCATCTGACTGTGGTGGCGTCCTTTGGTTACATAAAGTACACGTTTGATCATTTAATACAGCAAAAGATTTGAAAAATGGGAAAAACTGGTATGTAGACGTAAGACTGAGATATTAGGTAGCCAATGAGCTTTTGAATGCCGGGGATATCCCGCCTCTCCTCCCCTTGACTGACGTGTCGCTGTTTTTACGTATTGACAGGTTTAAAAGCAAAACCGCAAAAAATAAAAGCGCAACTCAAAAAGGCGATTTCAAAATAAAACTGCAACTCAAAAACAGGATTTCAGAATGACGAGAAAACAAATCAACAACTGAGAAATATGATTGTGCTTTGGGTTATAGCTTTTGGTTGCAAATTATAGCTTTTGGTTCTCAATTTATGATGTCAGCAAACGCCAAAAGTTTAGCATGGTGAAATCTGCTAGAGCCGTTCATGGGGCTGTAGCTGTCCTGGAACAGCAAAATCAGCTGGAAGCTGCACGAGACGATCTTCTATATGTTTGTAATAAATCATTCGCACATGCGCAGTAGTATTTCTAATACCGGAAAAGAAAATTAGTTTCGCCGAGCGGCTACATGCATAGATATGTCAGCTCTGTAATATACGATATGATCTCCTAAACGTGCTTTTATTAATGTTACGGTTATTATGAAGCGCATGTTCGCTCATCATTTTAATTTTAATCTGTGTGGTCAGCGCTTTTTCTGTTGAAGATTGGAGCCGTAAAGAAGCCAGGGTCAGCGGTATGCTAACACGGGCTAACAACATTAGCTTGGGTGAACATAAATCCATGCGGGAAAGGCTGCACGTAAATATGTGGGAATAATATTAGCCTTTGTTTTGTTGGGACACGACTGGAAACACAAATCCATGTGATTGTTTGAATGGTTTCTGAGGACTTAGCGACATTTCTGCCACACAGCGGCTTTGGGGCGCTGACGGTCCGACCGAGCTCTGCCCAGGACATACGCGGGACACCCGGTTCTCCTGAGTTCGGTAGCTCGTTCACGTAGAGGTGCGGGACAGATCACAGTCCTCAGTCTCTTACACGTAAGAAATCATCCTACCTTCCCTGAAACGCAAAGATAAGAGTCCGTCTGCTCTGCTCAGACACGGTCGCTCGCTCCACCGGTCCACCTGACCGACTAATTAAGTGCAGGAGCGGAGTACTACTTTTCTATTTTGTTTGTCTTTGTTTTGTTAAAGTCACTTAGTCACTTCCCTCAGTATTTGTATAATAACGAAAAATTACCCCCCCCCCCCCGATATCATCGTCCATCCCGATGGTTGACTGCAAACATCGTCAACTGCCCATTTAGGGAACATCGCCCAACCCTAACCACAATGTCACAGATTTCTATAAAAATACCTCAAAATCAGGCTTTTCACAGCAATTATTAGGTTAGATTAAAAATAAATTCATTAAATTACTTAATAATAGGTAATGATTGATTAATCACACAAAGTTCTAATAACACTTGTAAATATTTAAGTGCTACATTTAATAAATGATTGTCTTAATAGTCAGAAAAACAGAAATATAAAGTATTTTGTTAAACAGTGAAGTGGAACTTTGTGGCTTTTGTTGGGTTTTGGTCTGGAAGAAACTGGATCAAATGGTTCTTTTAGTGTTAAAGGTTCCAGACTCTTGATCTCCACTGAAGCTATGAGTATGAAATGTCATTCCACAAACAAACCATCAACAAAATGATCCTGATGCTGCTGAGGTTCTTATGGAAGTGAAGCAAATCTCAGCAGAGATTAGGGTTGCGCCGATGGACGTGATGGGTGACTGACATCCTGATGGAGAGACACCATCGTGATGCCACACTTTTAGACCCGGTTCTGAGTTCGGTAGCTCGTACCCCTAGAGCTGCGGGACGGATCGCAGTCTTAAATCTCCCACATATACCGCTCGCGTAACCCCCCCCCCCCCCCCTCCCATCAAACACAAAGCTGGAAGTCCGCGCTCCGCCGGTCCACCTCGCTAGTTAAGTGCGGGAGCGGACTACTTCTTTTCTATTTTGTTAGTTACTTTTTCTGTAAAAGTCACTTCCCTCAGTTTATACTGGATCATCGCAGATTAATCATTAGTTGGGAAATAAAAAAGTAAAATAACGAATAGCAGTTAAATAAGAACGAAAAATAGCCCCCCCCCCCCGACGATGTCATCGTCCATCCCGATGGTTGACGCCAAACATTGTCAATGGCCGATTTAGGGGACATCGCCCAACCCTAACAGAGATGCAGTTTTTCTAAACTGAAATCACTGACATTAAACAGCCTGAACATTCATGGAGCTGAACTGGACACAGAAAAACCTCCCTGTTGTGTTTCCACCCACCAATGAGGAGCAGTTTGATGAAGATGAAGCTGCACTGGAGGAAGAATCAGTCCAGAAAAAGATGGAGAACAATTCAGACACTAAGCAGTTTTTCACTGATGTGTTCAGGTTTGAATCTTTTCTGTCTGCAGATCCATGAGAAGGACCCTGTCTTTGGGTTTTAGCTTGAAATGTAGTTTTGGAAATAGAATCTGTCTGATTGTCTGGAATTGGAGACATGGAGACATCAAAGAGGTTTAGGCCGGCTTTACACTGCAGGTCTTGATGCTCATATCCGATTTTCTGACTATATCCGATTTGTTTGACGACCCGCTTACATCATCTTTTAAAAGTGACCCGTATCTGATTTTTGCATTTACACTATACAATGCTGAAACTATCAAACGTAGACATTCTGAGGACTACGTAACAGTATTTCCGCCCTCCGCGGACCTTTTTCGGACTTTTGTGATTGTGGTTGTCATGGAGGCAACGCAGCGACAGAAGGAGGCGTTGCCTTGGGCGCTCCTGACGAGATGCATGGGGGAGTAAAAATGAGGGCTGGTCGGCCGGCTTATGTGCTCTCTCTGAGTTTTGAATGAGGAAGTGTTTGCAGACGTGCTGTCCGAACAGTTTGATCCAAGTGTTGAACCTTTCCTGCCCGATGACTTCTCTTTTCCGACCGTGGTCAGAAACGCACGGGTGATTTCCTCTGGGTTCTCTTTTCCGTTCTGAACCCTCAGCCTCACCCAAAGACTCCAAAACTTTTGGGGGAGACATCTTATTTTTAATTTACGGTTCTCCGACAGTCCCTCGCTCCGCGCTCACAGGGGAGAGGGGGGCTCTCTCGTTACACACACACACACGCAAGCACGCGTGCGCGCGCTCACACACACACATGGTCCCCATCATACACGCCCCCAAAGAAATAAACGGCTTCTAGCCTGATGTTCCATAGCAACAGTGTCCCGCTTCATTAGTTACCGGTTGCGTCCAGACCGGGACCGGACCGGACATAACAGCGGTTTCCAACTACGGTCTGAAGCCTGAGGCTGAAAGGTAACACACTGACAGCAAAATCAGCACAAAAGCACCTTAATAAGTCATGTGATCTCAGTTGGTGGTCTCCTGAGTTGATGTCACTGACGTACGACTCGCATTTACTGGGGAATATCCGATTTGTCTGCTTACATGGCACACGCAAATGCACGTATCCGATTCGTTTCCGATTTATTTCCACATATGAGAGAGGCCTGTATCCGATCTGAGAAAAACGGAATCCATGCGCTTTTGTCCTGCTTACACATTTACTGATCATATCCGATCTGTGCCACGTGAGAGGAAAAATCGGAATTGGGTCACTTGAACCATGCAGTGTAAAGGCGGCCTTAGATGGGATTTTGGGTTTGACAGAGAAATCTGCTGAAAAGAACTGAACTACAAACTTTTGTTGACAATCTTTTGTCCGGTTTTTGGTCACTGTACAGCACTTTGGAAACTGCCTGTTTGAGAAATGTGCTATATAAATAAAGTGGATTGGATTGGATTGAAACTTAGAACCACAGACGACAAAACAGATTGTACTTTTTATCTGCTAACAATTTTCTCTTTGATCTGTTAAGGTTTCCTGTTTGTCGTTAGCTGGAGGGACTAACTAAGATCATATGATTTGAAGAATGTTGACGGCTCCACTGACCAACAATGTCTTCTGTCTTTTCAATTGGAAGGGACAGAAGAGACTCTTCCAGGACACGCTGTTGATGGACTGCATGTTTGGAGAGCTTGAAGCTCAAGATAGAACCGTTGTTGAAGTGAACATACCGATAGTGTGGAGATGAAGATCAGAGACACACTGACCTGCTGACATGTGAGAGCTGTCCACACTTTGGACATGACTTCTGACCCTCCTCTTCCTCTGATCTCTGTTCTGTGGGTCTGTCTCTTCATCTGTAGTTGATGTTGACTCTTCATGTTGGTTTCCTTCTTCATCCTGACTATCAGTTACATTAAAGCTCTGCTGATTGTTTAAATCTGCTTCACTGTTCTCATCTTCCTCATGAGTAGGAATCTCCATCAAGGTATCAGTCTCCTGCTTCAGATCAAGCTGATCTTCATCCTGACTGATAAAGAGTTCCTCCTGTTCCTCTTTAATCTGTGGAGGTTCTGGTTCCTCCTGTTCCTCTTTAATCTGTGGAGGTTCTGGTTCCTCCTGTTCCACTCTGAAGTTCCTCTGCTTGTTGCAGAGATCTTCCTCTTCAGTCATCCAATGCTGGGGGAGGACTGCAGGGACACAAACACAACAAGGAGCCTTTTATACGTTTCCAGGACTTTGGGTTTTTTTCAAGCACCAATAAAATCTGTAAACATTGGAGAAAATGTCTGAGGAGTCTGGAGGACCAGCAGAGACTAATTGAAATAAATATATATACAGGAGTGAGTAGTAACACGTTACATTTACTGAAGTAACTTTTTGGTGGATTGTTCTTGTGAGAGTAAGACAAGGCAATTTTATTTGTATAGCACAATTAGTACACAAAGAAAACAGAAAAATGACTGGTTTATCGCCGGGGAGTAAGTTAGTACAGAACAGGGGTGGGCAATTATTTTAACTGGCGGGCCACATTGGGTTCTAAAATTTGATAGAAGGGCAGGACCACGAGCAGATGGAGTGAGAATGATATAACATGGAATGTAGATGAAAACATTTATATTGAAAATAATATTCTAAAACAGAATATTCTAGAGTTTTTAGTTTAAAACCTTTGTTCCCATTTTAGATCATTTTTTCTTTTCATTTAATTTTTTTGTTAAGCCCTTTTGTACCTCAAGGACTTGTAAATTTCTATATGAATACATTGTCATTCATTCATGATTATTTATGAAATAAAGCAATGACCAAATAACACTATGATTTTCAAAGACAAAAATTCAGGAAAAATATACATTAAAGCACCCACATGCGCGCACACCCACACAAATACAATAAATAGTGGATCCTCTCCCTCTTTACTCCAACTACCCCTGGCTGCAGCCCGCAGAACTGCACAACATAGTGGAATGCTGAATGAAACACTGAGGAATGTGTACACGCTGTGGAATGTTAACCCATCCCACATTAAGCCCGTCTTCTTCTTTGGTTTTACAAGTTTCCATGTGCAATATCGCCACCTACCGGTTTTTAAGGAGTTTTTCCTCACCGTGAGGGGGGGGGGGTCTAAGAACAGGAATATCAGTTTAGTTTAGTCTGTTTTGTTAAAGTTTAGTATTATCCTAATGCATTCTTTGTATTCATGATCCCTTTTTCATTGTATGTTTACCTTACAATTACAGGTATGAAGCTCATTGAGACGTCTGTAGTTCGAATTTGCGCTAAATAAAAACAAATATTTAATTGAATTAAAGAATTTATACAGTGATTGCTGTCTGTGTATGCCGTTTACAAGTTTCCATGTGCATGTATTAGGGAGTTAATAAATTTTGTCTGGCCTCACGGACACAAAAAAATAACTCATTGGATGAACTCAATTTAATTGCGGGCAGGATTTCCATCCAAAAAATATGAGTAACCCCACCTCTAGGAAAATTCTTCCATGTAACGAAATATAATTGAGTTAGTCAAAATCAATTTTATCAAGAAAAGGCAAGGGAATAAAAAAACCATTAAAACAGCAGTCTAAAGTCAGCCTCGAACTCAGAACATCTGTATGTTAAGCCCGCTAACTAACAGGGCTCCAGACTGCGACAAATTGCTCGCATTTTGCGACCAAAATTTGAGAGTGTGCGACTGAATTTTACATCCAGTCGCACATGTGCGACCAGTAAATTTGCCTCCCCCACCCTCCCTATTTTTTTATACATTAAATGTGGAAGGAGCACGTCAATGATCAATGAAATAATCTGAGACGCGAGCGCACACACACGCAGGCAGACACACACTCGCGCACATACTCATCAAACGCGAGCACACTCTCGCGTGATGCCCGTCTGTGAGGCGGCCACTGCGTGTGAGAAGAATAAGTCACTGTAAGTGGCTAAAATATGTGGAGGGGGCGGGGCCTAGAGATATTCGCGCGCGCGTAAAAATCTGTGGGAAGGAAACGGAGACAAATATAGTTACAACCTGATATGTGCGTCTGAGCTATGGGTAAGTGAACTATTGATTCATTCTTCCGGCCTGCGGCTAATGTACCAGTGCCAGAGTGTACAGCAGGGGTCTCAAACTCGCGGCCCGCGGGCTATTTGCGGCCCCCAAGATGATATTTTGCGGCCCCCGCCTTAAATGAAAATTTAATGTTACTGCAGCCCGCCAGTTTTAATGAATGACACTTTTTCATTGTCGTGCACGGAGATGACCAACCAATCACAGTGGGGTAAATGACTCTTGGGGGCGGGACAATGACAGGGCTTGAAAGCAGGACACCTGACAGCCCCCTCCCTCCCCAGATCACATTAAGGGGTTCCTTACTTTCCTTTAGAACGTATCTATTCGCTCGTAATTTTCTAAATACATGCAGTCCGTGCTGAACTTTTCTCTGGGTTTCACAGAACCGGAGGAAGGTTAAGTTTTGGTAACGGTTACGGCGGCGCATCAAACGGTTTATGCACGGCTGTCACGGCAGCACACCGCTCCCGCGGAAGTCTGGTCAGCTGAGGAGAATAAATGTCCCACACCTACGTGCGTGACAGCTGGGGGCTTGAACATTAAACACGCTCGAGCAAAAACATTAGTTTTAGACACACTGAAAATACGTGGGGAAAATGCAACGATAGACGTGTTTGAGATGAACCGATGGCAACCTCGCCTGGATCGTTGGGGAGACCAACGATGATTGACAGGTGATGTTGGGGCAAAAACAAAAATATACATCTCACACCAGGTGATATGCGCAGCGTTGAGTCCACCTGTGTGATCTCAAACATGCCTATTGTGCATCTTGGCTGCACCTACTTGGTGTCACAAAGATACATTTCCATCCGTTTTCTTTACCATTTGTACAGTCATGACAGCGATGGTGCTGTCAGTTTACCTGTTGTTGCATTTTCAAAAGTGAAGAATAAAATGTGACACTGAATTAGAAACAGCACATTGTAATTTCTGCATCTATTATTAAAGTATTTATTAGTAATACAGTGGAAATTAGTAGATTTAGGTCGCATGTTGATTTACGGTATGCGCCCCTAAATTTTCTGGTTGTGCCCCTAAAATTTTCAGTTAGGGGCCACAGTGCTCCTAGTGAAAATAGTTAGTCTGGAGCCCTGTAGAGGTGATGTCAGTTGTTCAGACTTTAGTAGGTCAAACACCTAATTAAGGAAACTTTTAAGTTTTCCAAAAAGGTTACCCAGTTATTTTAACCTATACCTTTTAATAAACCTTTTTATAAACACACAATGATACTCCACACACTAACACACACACCCTCCTCTTTTACAGCACATGTGCTACCAGTAAATTTGCCTCCCCCACCCTCCATATTTTTTATACATTAAACGTGGAAAGGGCACGTCAATGATCAATAAAATAGGGCTGGGCGATATGGCCTAAAAATAAAATCTCCGATTTTATTTATTTTTTAATTCGATTTCAGATTTTTTCCCCGATTTTTTTTTTCCGCCCACCCTACTTAAGGAAAGCAATACGTACAAACGGCAGACAAGTTCAAGCAAATTTTGCTTTTATTTAATCAAACCCAAGACAAATGTAACCCTGGCATGAATAATAAATAAATGAACACGCTCTTGGATTCAAAGATAAGTATAAGATTTTTCTTCTTCTCACTCCCTTTTGGATTTGTGTTTAAATAATTGTGTCTTGTTTTATACAACTTTTGTCTGGTTTTTGTCTAATTTCGTTATTCTAAACTTGTTTTCACTTATCCAAAATAAAAAGGTTAATGTACTTCTTTACTTAAAGTCCCAGCTGTGTTTTAAGTCACACTTTGTAGTCTAGACTAAAAGGAGACAAACATTCACCTTGACAATAGCACCATTTTCTCAAGGATTAACAATATAGCTCATATCTGGGCTCTAAGGTTATAATTAAATAAAGAAACCCCGTCTTCTCCACGGAGAAGATGATTCAATTCAATTCAATTCAATTTTATTTGTATAGCCCAAAATCACAACAACAGTCGTCTCGATGGGCTTCGAAGTAAAACATGAACTCAAAAGGATCATGAAT
>CM074489.1:13860590-13877619 GCA_037389245.1 Oryzias sinensis | reverse complement strand
CTGCCCTAGTGGCAGCATGTAGAGGTTGAACAGAAGGGGTCCCAGGATCGATCCCTGGGGCACACCACAATTCAAGCCCATGTAGTCTGAGACACAACTCCCAATTTCAACAAAATATTTCCTGTCTTCTAGATAAGACTTGAGCCAACTTAGGGCAGATCCAGAGATGCCAACCCAGTCTTGGAGTCTGTACAAAAGGATCCCATGATCAACAGTATCAAAGGCAGCGCTCAGGTCTAGCAGGATTAAGACAGAGACTTTTCCATCATCAGTGTTCAGGCGGATGTCATTGGTTACCTTGATAAGAGCAGTTTCTGTGCTATGATGGGGTCTAAAACCTGACTGGAAAACATCAAACGAATTGTTTAATAAGAGAAAGTCAGTGAGCTGTTGGTAGACAACTTTTTCAAGGACTTTTCCTAAAAATGGCAGATTAGAGATAGGTCTGTAATTATTCAGTACAGTGGGATCAAGACCGCTCTTTTTCAGGAGGGGTTTAATGACTGCAGTTTTTAAGGCCTCTGGAAATATTCCAGATTGAAGAGACATGTTAACTATTTGAGTAATTGATGGCAACACACTGTTCAAGACAGACTTTAGAAATCTAGTGGGTAACACATCAAGGCAGCATGTAGACAAGCTCAGACGGGTAATGGTCTCTTGGACAGTTTGGTCACTGACAGGTATAAAGTGAGTCAGCTTAGAGTGAGTAGGTGGCCGTTCGATAGTTATATGTGTTGTGGAGTTGATGGCTTTTTTAATGCCCTGAACCTTGTCATTGAAAAATACAGCAAACTCATTACATTTAGGTGTACAAACCAATTCTATTGGTAGCTGGGTTGGAGGGTTAGTTAATCTGTTAACTGTTGTGAACAGGATACGAGAGTTGCTGCTGCAACTTCCAATTATTTCAGAGAAGTACCTTTCCCTTGTTCTGCATAAGATCTGGTTGTAAGCGTACAACTCCGCCTTATATATTCCATAATGAACCTGGAGTTTTGACTTGCGCCACTTTCGCTCGGCTCTGCGGCACTGTTGTTTCTGTGCCTTGACTCGATCATCATTCCTCCAGGGAGCTTTCTGTCTATGTTTTCTCAATTGAACTTTCATAGGGGCAATGGCATCCAGAACATTCAAGATGCTAGAAGTAACAGAATTCAGCATTTCATCAACATTGGCACCAGAGACGTTTTCAGGGTTTATCATTTCTACAAACTGTGCCCTAGTGTTCTCATTTATTTGTCTCCTTTGGACAACTGCAGGGCCAGGCGGTGGTTTGGGAGCAACAGACAGGTCAAAGAATACACAGAAATGATCAGAGAGGGCGACATCAACCACACTGAAATTGTGAATATTAACCCCCTTTGTGATGAGCAGGTCCAGAGTGTGCCCTCTGCTGTGGGTGGGGCAACTCACATGCTGAATTAGACCAAAGGTTTCAAGGACAGCATTGAGCTCTTTTGCATTTCTGTCATTGACATTATCAACATGAACATTAAAATCACCTGTAATGACTAGACCATCAAAGTCTGTGCACTCAACTGAGAGCATTTCAGTGAAATCATCAATAAAACTTTGGCTGTGTTGAGGAGGTTTGTACATGACTATGCAGAGTAAGGGAGGAGTTTGTTTTAGCTCAATCTTAAAGGACACATACTCAAATGATGGAAACACAACAAATGATAGTCTGCGGGTTGCAATATTATCTCTAAACAGTGCAGAAACGCCTCCACCCTTTTTATTTTCTCGTATTTCCGATTCATGTTTGTAGTTGGGGGGAGTTGATTCGACTAGAACTATGTTTCCTGTGTTTTTGTCAAGCCATGTTTCAGTTAAAAACATAAAATCAAGATTAAAAGAAGAGATAAGATTATTGATTAAAAATGATTTGTTGCATAAAGATCTGACATTGAGTGCAGCAAGTTTGAGATTAGTTTCCTTGGGACTGGTCAAAACCTTCTTGCAAGGGATGTGAACTAGATTTCTTTGATTGGACAGTCTAACTGCCCTTTTTTGCATTCTACGTGGTGCAACTACAGGTATAGCACCAGAAGGAAGCTGTTCATCACAGGGCCCCAGTTTGACATAACCTTTCCTAGGACACTGGGGGCCCGTTTCATCCTAGCTCCGGGGAATAGCACCTCTAGAGGCGCGCAGGAGAGGTTGAGTTGAGGGTAGTTTGGGTGATGGACCAGGAGGAGCGGGAGCTGGACGGGATTTGGGTGAACGACGGAGGGGGCGTGTTGGAGGGGGTTTGGATGAAGGCCGTGTTGGAGGGACTTTGGGTGAAGGATGAGGAGGGGGCGCTGGAGGGGTAGGAGAGCTCCTGTGTGGTGTGAGGCTCACAGGTGTTAGGGGAGCCATCTTAATTCCTGACTTAATGAGGCTATCAAAATGGCTAGGTAGGGCCATGGGTGAAAGTGGGGGGGACGAAAAGGAAAGTGAGTCTTCACTGGGAGTAGATGTAGCAGGGGGCGCCCACAGCTGGTCAGATGGTGGAATTTCTGGGGCCAAATCTGGTGGTTGTTGTTGTGGTTCTGCAGCTGGGTCCTTAGCTGGCGGTAGTTGTTGTGGTGCTGGTGCAGGTGAGTCCTTAGATGGAGGTGGTTGCTGTAATGCTGGTGCTGCCGGATCCAAGTCATTGACCGGTGTTGGTGGAGGTAGTTGTTGTTGCCGTTGTGCTGTGGTTCCTGGGACACTGGCTCGGTCCTTCCTTACTGCCTTTTCAGGGCCTTGGCCTCTATGCCCCAGAGCGTGGAGGAGGTTCTTCACTAACTCTCTTGCTCCACCTCTGTTCAGGTGTGGGCCTCTTCCCATGAATAGGTCCTTTCGCTTCCAGAATGTATTGAAGTTCTCAATGTAATGCAATCCTCTGGAAGCACACTCTCTGGAGAGCCAATTGTTCAGCTGAAACAGACGGCTGAACTTGAGTGACACCCCATCGATGTTAGGAAGTGGTCCGCTGATGAATGCTTCAACCTCTACTTTGTCGATCTCTTCAAATAACTTCATGAAGTCCTTTTTCAAACGTTCGGACTGTTCTTTTCTGATATCAACAGCACCTACATGGATGATTATTCGTTTAACTCCTTGGTACAAGACTTTAGATAAGAGTTCTGTAATCACTGGAACAGTAGAACTTGGGCAACATAAAGTTTGCATTCTTCTGTGGCTGACTCCACTGATAGCGCCATCTCCAAGCAGCAGCGTATCTCTGACCTTGACGTTTGGCACAGATTTTCTTTCTGCCTGTGCTTTGTAGCCAACATTATGACTCCTTCTCTGTGGTCCAATTTCACTGTGTTCTTCAATATCACATTGTGTTAGGGGTAAAAATCTGTTTGTGAGCTTTATTTCGGATGTTCTGTCATCTTTACGCTTTGGCTTAACACAGAGTTCCTCCGCACAAAGTTTTGGAAAGGACACAACATCACTCAGGTCTATGTCACTGTTATTCTTCTTGTTTGTGGTAAGAGCAGGCTTCTTACCACCCGATGTTACTGGAAGGGTCTTGTGAAGTCCATTTTCAGTTTCCAAAGTAAATATCCTTGTTTGTAGCTCTTTTATTTCTTGTTGGTAGATCCGACAGCGTTCACAGTGGGAGTTTGTTTTTCTTCCTCTTCCGGACATGTCGCTGGCTTGTCAAAAATATTGATTTGTATAGGTAGAAGTCACAAAAAAGGATGACCAGTCTGATATTCCAGGATGTGTGGAAGAAGTAAAATGATTAAAAATGATTAATTAAATGATTAAAAAGCAAATAAAGCAGGAAGCAGCAGGAGCAGGGAAAAAAGCGTCTGCACTCTTTTGCAGGGGGAGGAGCGGATCGGTGGGCCTGGTTCGGTTCTAGTTCTTCTACTTTCTCTTCTTTAATCAGTGTGGGTTTGTGTTCCTCTTGTTCCTCTTTAATCTGTGGAGGTTCTGGTTCCTCATGTTCCTCTTTACTATGTCGAAGTTCTGGTTCCCCCTGTTCATCTTTAATTACTCGAGGCTCTTGTTCCTCTTGTTCCACTCTTAAATTTGTCTGCTGGTTGCACAAATCCTCTTTACTCACATAATGCTGAGGGAGGACTGCAGAGACAAAGACAAAAAAGGAGACCTTTTATATTTTTAAAGGTCTTTGTGTATTGTCAAGAAAAATCGAAATCCTCTAATCTTCAGTTGCTCTAGACTTTAAATAAACGACAGATTGTAACCTATTAGTTCTCTTTCAAAGTTAAGACAGTTAGAGGTGATGTCAGTTGTTCAGACTTTAGTAGGTCAAACACCTAATTAAGGAAACTTTTAAGTTTTCCAAAAAGGTTACCCAATTATTTTAACCTATACCTTTTAATAAACCTTTTTATAAACACACAATGATACTCCACACACTAACATACACACCCTCCTCTTTTACAGCACATGTGCTACCAGTAAATTTGCCTCCCCACCCTCCATATTTTTTATACATTAAACGTGGAAAGGGCACGTCAATGATCAATGAAATGAGCAATAAGACGCGAGCGCACACGCATACAAACACACACACTCGCGTTTCATTGAGTGATGCCTGTCTGTGAGGCGGCCAATGCGTGCGAGAAGAACAGGGAAAGTCAATGTAAGTGGCTACATGCGTGGAGGGGGAGGGGCCTAGAGATAATCGAGCGCACGTAAACATCTGTGGGAAGGAAACAAAGACAAATATCCATCCATCCATCTTCTTGACCGTTTGTCCCTTTCGGGGTCACGGGGTTGCTGGAGCCTATCCCGGCCACTTGGGCGTAGGCAAGGGATGCCCTGGACTGGTCGCCAGTCTGTCGCAGGGTAGAATATCATCAATCACACATCCATTCACTCTCACACCTATGGACAATTTAGAGTTGCCAATCAACCTATGAAGCATGTTTTTGGACGATGGGAGGAAGCCGGAGATCCCGGAGAAAACCCACGCATGCACGGGGAGAACATGGAAACTCCACACAGAAAGGCCCCCCATTGATGTTGTGTTTTTTCATGTCCCCCAGCCGGGACTTGAACCGGGGGCCTTCTTGCTGTGAGGCAAGAGCGCTAACCACTGCGCCACCGTGCAGCTCACATATCATCCCAACCTGATATGTGCGCGCGTCTGAGTTATGAGCAAGCGAACTATTGATTCATTCTTCGACCTGTGGCCAGTGTACCAGTGCCAGAGTCTACACCAGGGGTCTCAAACTCGCGAAGCAAACCACGATTCTCATGCGCGGCTGTCACTGCAGCACATCGCTCCTGCGGGACTTGGGTCAGCTGAGGAGAATAAATGTCACACACCTACATGCGTGACAGCTAACGGGGCTTGAACATTAAAAGTCATTTTATGCTACGCCTTTGAATTAATACGTGTTTCACAGTCAACGCAGTCCTTCATATTTAAAGTTCCATGCAAATTTGGAACCAAAAGTGTAGAACATCAATTAATTTACCCTTGAACTTTTTTGGAACAGAGTCCAGCTTTGGAACCAGCAGAGAAGCAACAAACAGCAGAAACCCACACTGTAGGAAAGACTCCACACTTCTGACTGATGTTCACGTCCACTTTATTCTTCACAGTAAAGATTGGAACAGAACACTGAGAACCAAAAAGAACAGAGGAACAGGTCTAATGGCTACTAGAAAACATGAATCACAAGAACACCAGACACAAACACCAGTCTGGTTCTTTATCGGCCTATTCCTGAATACATTTTTAGGAAAACCTTTTCCTCACTAAATGGTAGTAATGCGGTTCTACTAAGACTATGGATCGTTCCTTAGGTGGCGATCCAATTCAATTCATGAATCAAGCTAAACGGCTCACTGATTGAACCACGATTCTTGCTTTTTAATAGATGTTTTTCTGTTTTCGAAGTTGAGATTTTTTTCTAAATCCTTTATAAAAAAAAAGTTTTCGTAACAAAAGAAAAGCTTCTCACCTGTGTGTGTTCTAATGTATTTTACTAAATTACATTTATGACTGAGCCATTTATCAGCCATAAACACTATCTCTCACCTGAATGAGTTTTCATGTGTGATTTGAGATGAGATAATTGATTAAAACCTTTTTTACATTCTTTACAAGAAAAAGGCTTCTCTCCTGTGTGAGTTCTCATGTGTGTTTTTAGACTACATCTGTGACTAAAACTTGCATCACATTCTTTACAAGTAAAAGGCTTTTCTCCTGTGTGAGTTCTCATGTGTGATTTGAGATGAGATAATTGATTAAAACTTTTTTTACATTCTTTACAAGAAAAAGGCTTCTCTCCTGTGTGAGTTCTCATGTGTGATTTGAGACTAGATAATTGATTAAAGCTTTTTTTACATTCTTTACAAGAAAAAGGCTTCTCTCCTGTGTGAGTTCTCATGTGTGTTTTGAGATTACATTTTCGACTAAAACTGGCATCACATTTATTGCAAGGGAAAGGCTTTTCTCCTGTGTGAGTTCTCATGTGTGAGTTGAGACTAGACATTTGACTAAAACTTTTTTTACATTCTTTACAAGAAAAAGGCTTTTCTCCTGTGTGAGTTCTCATGTGTGTTTTGAGATTACATATTTGACTAAAACTGGCATCACATTCTTTACACGTAAAGGGCTTTTCGCCTGTATGAGTTGTCCTATGTTTTTTGAGATTAGATTTATAACTAAAACTTTTTTCACAGTTTTTACAAGAAAATGTCTTCCTTCCTGTTTGAGTTCTCATGTGAAATTTCAACTGAGGCCGCCCGCTAAAGTTTTTACCACATTTTTTAGATGCACAATATCTTTCATCAGACCCAGATTGGACATGACTTCTGTCTCTTCTCTTGCTCTGATCTCTGTTCTGTGGGTCTGTCTCTTCATCTGTAGTTGATGTTGATTCTGTCTCTTCATCTGTAGTTGATGTTGATTCTGTCTCTTCATCTGTAGTTGATGTTGATTCTTCATGTTGGTTTCCTCCATCATGACTATCAGTTACATTTAAGCTCTGCTGATTGTTTAGATCTGATTCACTGTTCTCATCTTCCTCATAAGTAGGAATCTCCATCAAGGTATCAGTCTCCTGCTTCAGATCAATCTGATCTTCATCCTGACTGATGAAGACTTCCCCTGGTTCCTCTTTAGTCTGTGGATGTTCCGGTTCTTCCTGTTCCACTTTAAAGTTCCTCTGCTGGTTGCATTGATCTTCCTCTTCAGTCATCCAATGCTGGGGGAGTGCTGCAGGAATACAAACACAAGAAAAAGCCCTTTTTTTACTTTTAAATGAATGTGTATTGGCAAACACCAATAAAAGTCGAAAACTGCTCAGTCATATATTTCACACTAGTTCAGGGGTGGGCAAACTACGGCCCGCGGGCTTAATCCTGCTTGCCCCCATGTTTGGTCAGGCCCACTGAACAATATCAGAGGCCCATGTTTTTTTTTTATCTGCCCACATGATCAAGAAGTGACATTTTATTTCCCCCTTCTGCAGTCCGTGCTCCAACCTGAAACCCTCTAAAATTCCTGTCAAACATAACAGAAGACAGTCTTTTCTTTCTACGTCGCAGTTCATCTTTACCGGTTTAGTTCATTTTTTTTAAGAGCGATTATGCTGCGTTTTTTAAACAGGACCCTGTTCTGTGTCCTGATTGGCTGGAGACCATGTCAATCTATCTCGTCAGTCTGTGCCATGTAGGGATGGGTACCGTGCCCCGGTATTGAACCAGCCCCGGGGCCACATTCTTCAAGACCGCAGTATCGTTAAGATCTGACCTGAACGGTTCTGCTATCGGTACTGGAGAAGTTACTTTTTCTTTTTTTTGTGTCCCACAAGCGTTATCTGCCATATTTAACTCACCAAGTCAGTCAATTTTCCGTTAATTAATGATGATATTAATATCGGTATTCTCATTGAAGCGGAGAGCTCTGTCTGTCTATTTGTGTGCAAGGGGGCGGGGCTGTTGTTCAGACAGCACGTGCCGCGCACGCACACACACAAGACAATGCAGCGCACACACATTCAGTGGCGATCTCGTAGGGTACACGTGAGCGACCCTAGACTAAGAACACCCGTTTCTGCGTAAAATTAATTAAGTTTCCATCAAGCAGCCCCTACCATCCTGTCACCATGCTGCTACGATGACCGTATGTTGCGCTGTTTGTGTAGAACACGCTGGGGCGAAGTGTTCTACACAAAACAAACAGGTAGAGAGGCGGGGCTTAGATTCACTGCTTATGATTCCAGACCCGTGACACACTATCAGCTGCTTCCTAATACTTAATAATTAATGACTAATGATAGTTGTCATCCATAAAATTAATATAATTTATTAGGTTTACTGGATAAAAACAAAATAAATAAATAGAAAGGAGTCTGCATCAAAGTGAATTTGTTTCCATCATCTCACTCAATCCTAACTCTGGTTTTTGACAGACAGAAAAGTCTATTGAAGGTTGTGGAAAATGGACAAAAGATCAAAGGAAACATCACGCTCATAAAGAATAAAAATAATTAGATTAAATAATTAAAATGAATATCCTGTCTGGAACATTCTCATGTATAAAGTAAGTTTTTTTGTTAAAAAACAGTGTTGTTGCATAATGAGGAAATAAAACCCTTTATGTTCTGAATTTTTTATTTATTTTTAGTCCTCAAAAAGTATTGATAAGAGTACCGTTAAAATACCGGATCGATAAGCAGTATCGATAAGAGTAGTAGTACCGTTAAAACCTTAACGATACCCATCCCTAGTGCCATGTCTCCTGTACAGAAACGCGGAGCTCTTTCAGATCTACAGAAATCTTTGATCCATCAGATCTTTGTTTTTATTCTAAGATCCTGGACTTAATTTCCATGAAAGTTTGAGACTTCAAACAAGAGACAAGGATGAAAATGTTCATGTCTGTCTGAGAAAAGTGTATTTAGTCAGTGAGGAGTTTTACTGCCATAAACTTCTGTAATCAGACTCCTTGGATTTCAGCAATCACGGTTATGTTTACAACGAAAGTCATGCAATAAATCGAGGGAACTCTGTACTGGTGAAAAGGTAATGCAGATATATAATTAGCTGCAACAGAACATGTAGAAATTTTCTTTTTCATAATTACTCGAAGAGGAACAGACGTGCAAGACACAGTGCAGCTGCGCAAATCGTGAGAAGTGATGCAGCCCTCAAAGTCTCAGCGGAATTATGACGGGAGAGGATTGACTATCAGAAAACAAGTGGAGGGAGACCAAAGATCCAAGCAGTCAGCGTCATAACAAAACCAGTCAAAGCATCGAGAATTAGAGACCAAAAAAAAAGACAAACATCCAGAACAACAGGAACACGGAGGTCCAGGACTGAGCTACCCAGAACAAGAAAACAAGATGGCCGTGGGGAAAAATGCACATAGCAAAATTCAGGTGGCCCAACAGAGACAAATTCTTAATTATACAACCAAAGATTGAATTAAGGATGTGCTGCACAAACACGAGGGATGACATAGTGGGATGCATCAATAAACCAGAGATCCATGGCAGAAATAATACTAAATGGTCATAGGACCATATGTCTTACTTAAACAAAGCGGAATTCTAGATTCGAAAACGAGTCGCGACCAGAGAAATGCAAAAGACCGGTGATAATGGAGGAAAATAGAACACAGAGAAAACACCAAGAAGATGCAAAACAAAGGGGAGCCCATAGGATTACACCAAGTCCAGCACAGGACTTCTGAGAAATGTAGTCGAAAACATGACTGATACGACAGCCGAAAGCTAAACTGATACATAACACTTTGAGTGCCACCTAAAGCCAAAAAAAACACTGGGAGGGATGGTGAGGCCAAACAGTGAGAACATCAGCAATATCAGCAGTATCGTTAAGATCTGACCTCAACGGTTCTGCTATCGGTACTGGAGAAGTCGCTTTTTTTGGGTCCCACAAGATATAAACGTTATCTGCCATAATTAACTCTACAAGTCAGTCAATTTTCCTTTAATTAATGATTATATAGTTTCGCTATTCTCTCTGAAGAGGAGGGGTCTGTCTGACTATTTGTGTGCACGGGGGGCGGGGCTTTTGTTTAGACAGTACGCGGCGCGCTCGCACAGGAACGCTACCAAAGTTTTAGGATGGCGGAAAGAGCTAATGGGTCCAAAATGCTGCGGCTCTCTGTGATTTTGTAAGATAACTATCATGTTCTCAGAGTGTCATGGTGCCTTTAACACCGTCAGGTAGTACCGAGCAGGCAGAAGGAAGAGAGCATCATAAGCACACTGAGGGGGCGTGTCTGCAGCTGTGAAAGCTGACAAGAGTTGGTGGCGATCTCACAGGGGACAGGTGAGCGCCCAAAAAAATTTAAAAAAATCCTTTCATCCCCTTCGACTAAGACCACCCATTTCCGCTTAAAACGAATTAAATTTGCGTCAGGGCGCCCCCACTGTCACCTTGCTGCTACGATGACCGTATGATTCCAGACCACAACCAACAAACTAACAGCTGCTTCCTATTGAAACATTAGTTGTCATCCATAAAATTAATATAATGATTTGGGTTAAATGGATTTAAAGAAAATAAATAGAAAGGAGTCTACATCAAAGTGAATTGGTTTCCATCATCCCACTCATTTTGACTCTGGTGCTTGGCAGACAGAAAAGTCCATTGAAGGTTGTGAAAAATGGACAAAAGATCAAAGGAAACATCACTCTAATAAAGAATACAAATAACAAAATAAATATCCTGACAGCATTTTGAATCAATACAAGTATTGTCAAATGAACTATCATTATTTATCGGCAAAAACCTTTTTTCTAACACATCTAGTGTTGTGGCTCCCTGTTATGTCATCTCAGTGGGAAACTGATCCAAATGGCTCTTTGAGAGGTTCAGGTTGCAGACCCCTGGTCTAGCACATCCATGTGCATTCCATGTTTTTATTGGAACATTCTCATGTATAAAGTCAAATGTTTTGTTAAAAAACAACGCTGTTATATAATGACGAAATAAAACACTTTGTGTTCTTAATTTGTTATTTATTTATTTGTTTATTTTTCGTCCAAAAAAAGTATCAATAAGACTACCGTTAAAATGCCGGATCGATAAGCAGTATCAATAAGAGTAGTAGTAACCTTAACAATACCCATCCCGAGTCACGAGTATATCCTGGTGGTCTGTGATTCTGCTACACGGTTCCTAGAAGCTTTTCCCTGCACACCATTACAGCTCCTGCAGTCATGAGAGCGTTAATTCACTTTTTCTCCAGGGTAGGAATACCTGATGAAATTCTGACAGACCTGGGAACCAACTTTACCTCCCGGTTGATGAAACTTTTCCAACAGCAGCTTGGCATCACTGCCATCAAGGTGACTGTATGTGAGAGCTGTTGGTGCCTCGCTGTTCATTCATTTTGGGCATCAGCAGCCTGATTCCTCATGATCCTTCAGGTTTTTGTTTTTGTACTTGGCTGACCAGGCCATCTCCATGATTAATTACACTGGACGCAGTGCATGGCTGGGGGAGGCCAGGGCTCGACATAGCCATTTGTCCGCTGGCCCGGTCCAGCTCGCTCGAGCAGTACGGACCACAAGACTTTATTTTTCATTTGTCCGCTTGGGCCACAAAAATATCTAACGGTTAATATATATTTTTCACCTTTTTCAATAAAGTATATTTTGCGAAAACATGTAGATATACCTCGTCTTCATCGCTTTGAATGTTTGAAGTCCGCCATGATTGTTTTGGTCACGTGCTGCGCCGCAACAGCGAACAGTAGCCGGGGTTACATGGGGCACACTTTTGGTCGGAATGAATCATTAGGGCATGCACAGTAGTGTTAAAAAATCCCGGAAGAGGAAATGAGTCCCGTAGTAAACGAATGGCTGCCACATACATGCAGCAGTTCAGTAATATACGAGACTATTTTTTTTTTTTTTATTCTATTTTTATTTTTATTTTGGACTAGTGAAACAAGTGTAAAATAACAGAATAAGACATAAACGAGACAAAACTTGCAAAAACAAGAAAAAGACAAGTAAATTATATAAAACAAAACAAAAATTATATAAACACCAGTCCAAAAGGGAGTGAGAAGAAGAAAAATCTTATAAACTCTCACCCCCCTTTACCTTAAGCCCTTACTTTCCCACCATCAGTCCAGTGCCCTACCCAAGTGTATATGTACATATATATATGTAATTTTCATTTCCAAACAACATACAAATGAATAACAAAACGTATTGTCAAAGCATGCAGATTTATAAATGCTGACATTCTGAATTTGTTTGTATTTGCACATATTTATCCATGATCATCTTTCTGTATCTATATTTAAATTCTTTTATGTTTGGACATTGCTTCAAGCATTTACTGGTTCTGTTCCACAACTTCACTCCACAAATTGAAACACAGAATCTCTTTTTATTTGTACGTGCTTTATGTATGACAAATTTATCTTTTTCCCTAAAATTGTATTTTTCCTCTTTTGTAATAAATAACCTTTGGATATTTGTGGGTAATAAGTTGTTTTTGGCCTTGAATATTATTTGAGCGGTACAATACTCTACTAGATCGTAAAATTTGAGTAATTTTGATTCTATGAATAATTTATTTGTGTGCTCAAGGTAACTGACTTTGTGTATGATTCGTTTTGCTCTCTTCTGAAGAATTGAAAGTGAATGTAACGTTGTTTTATAGTTGTTCCCCCAAACCTCTACACAATAAGAAAAATATGGTAAAACTAATGTACAGTATAACATGTGGAGTGATTTGTGGTCCAGAACCAGTTTAGCTTTATTTAAGACAGAAATACTTCTGGATAGTTTAGTTTGTAAGTAGCTAATATGTGCTTTCCAGGTACGCTTGTCATCAATTATCACCCCAAGAAATTTATTTTTATAAATTCTTTCAAGTTTCACCCATTTATGTGCATGTCAATGTTAATATTTTTACCCTTATGGTGACCAAATAACATCATTTTTGTTTTACTTAAATTTAGTGAAAGCTTATTTACATCAAACCACAGCTTCAGTTTTTCCATGTCCTTCTTAACAATTTCTATGAGTTGCTGCAGATCATCCCCATCACAAAACACATTTGTATCATCAGCAAATAGAACTAGCCGTAATTTGTTAGAAACCTTAAATAAATTATTTATATATAAAATAAACAATATTGGTCCCAGAACCGACCCCTGAGGGACACCACAAAGAATGTCCAAACATTGGGAACAAGCACTTTCAACCTTTACAAACTGCTTTCTGTTGCTCAAATAGCATCTGATCCAGTCTAGCACTAACCCCCTAATGCCATACCGATCCAATTTATTAATTAACATACCGTGGTTAATTGTGTCGAAAGCTTTTTTTAAATCAATAAATACCTCGATTACATGTTTTTTATTATCAATAGCATTTGTTTTATTTTCTATTACATTCATCAGGGCCAGTGATGTTGGTCGATTTGACCTGAACCCATACTGTCCTTCGTCCAGTATCTTGTGCTTTTCGATGAAAGAGTTTAATCTGGTTATGAACATTTTTTCCAATATCTTTGATAACTGCGGTAACATAGAAACTGGCCTATAGTTTGTGAAGTGATGCTTGTTCCCGGTTTTGTACAATGGTATAACTTTTGCAATTTTCATTTGATTAAGAAATTAACCTGTTTGGAATGATAAATTAAAAATATATTCTAATGGTTTCAGAATTCCACTGATTACTGTTTTCACCAAAGCCATATCTATGCCATTAATATCAGTAGAGAGTTTTACCCTTCATTCCTCTCACGGTCTTTAATATTTCATTTTCAGTTACTGGGTTAAGAACCATGCTACTGGGATTTATGTCAATTAATATTTGCACATCCTTTCCAAATGTTCCTGGATCCGGGATTTGCTTTTCTAATTCAGGTCCCACATTTACAAAAAAATCATTAAAGCTTTTAGCAATCTCTTCCCTTTGATCTATTTCTTCACCCCTACTAATGAAGTACTTTGGATAGGAGTCTTCCTTGTTACCCCTTCTTAGAATAGTATTAAGTATTCCCCATGTTTTTTTGATATTACTTTTGTTTTCCTCTAAAAGTTTTCCATAATATTCCTTCTTGCATGTTCTTATGATCTGCGTTAGCTTGTTTTTGTATTTTTTATATTTGATTTCTGCCTCTTTTGTTCTCTTTTTTTAAGTAGTTTTTATATAGAGTATTCTTTTTCTTACATGCATTCTGCAATCCTTTTGTAATCCATGGACAATGGAAACACTTAATTTTTTCCTTGAACTTTTTAACTGGACAATGTTTATCATACATCGAACCAGATATCCGCAAAAAAATATTCATAAGCCTCATCAACAGTTTCTTTTTGATAAATCACATCCCAATTATGCTCAAGTAGCTCAGCTTTAAGTGCATTGATGGAGGTTTCTGTTTTAATTCGTCTGTATCCCATTGAGAAATGCAACTTGTGGTTGACATAACTACTGTCATATACTGTGAAAACTGGAAGATGGTCACTGATTTCATTAATTAGCAACCCATTAACTGTTTTATTTTCAGTGTCATTGGAGAATATGTTATCAATTAATGTTGCACAACTTGCAGTTATCCTACTTGGTTTTGTAATTCTTGGAAATAAGCAAATGCTGTACATGGTGTTAATAAACTCTTCATCTGCCTTAATCTTATGAGGATTTAAGAGGTCAATGTTAAAATCCCCACATACAAAAATTACCTTATTTTTATCCACAAACATTTTCTCCATCCAGCCTGTAAACATATCCATATTTGAGCCAGGTGTTCTGTAAATACAACTAACAACTAAATTTTTTTGATTTTCTTGAGAGATTTCGATTTTTAAACATTCAAGCATATTGTCAACAACAGCTGTCATGCTATTCACTACTCTGAAATGCAGAGTTTTATCCACATATAGAGCAACTCCTCCACCACCTTTGTTTAGTCTATTACAGTATCTGAGTTCATAACCCTCCAAAATAAAGTTTTCAACTCCCTTCTCTGCATTGAACCACGTTTCTGAGATTGCTATCTCACTAAATCATTGTGAAAAATTGCACAAGTATTCCTTAATGTTATCAAAATTTGCATACATGCTCCTGCTATTGAAATGAACAAGTGAAAACTTATCTTTACATTTAATGTTGACGTTATAATGCTCTTCAGTGTAGTAACTGCAATTATCTGTGATGGCAGAGAAGAAATGGTTGATTGGGTCAATGTCATATTCCATGTCCTGTAAATTGTGATCAGTGTAATAATCCAATGTTTCCATCCTTAATTGGTCAGAATAAGAATTTATGTTTTGTGTTCCTGGTGTTGACGGTTGAGGTTGTATAGACATTTGATCTTAGGAAAAGTGTAGTGTAAGTGTATTACCTCAATTTCCACAAGGCTCATAAATATCAGAAGATATTTAGTATTTGTCCAGATCCTTGATGTCCCTAATCAACACCACCTTAGCTTCCTCGGGGCTCCCGTTGAGCTTGATGAACACTTTACAGTTAGTTGTCCAGGTGCTTTGTATTTTTCCACTTTTCTTCAGGTAACGTGCTTGTTTTGCTATATCAGCATTGTGTTTTGTAAGATGCTCGTTTATATAAACATCTGTTCCTCTCAGCTTTCTGCCCTGTTTCAGCAGAGCAGCCTTTTGCTTTCTGTTGACAAACCTCATAATAATAGCTGGTTTATCCTTCACACTTTTCCTAGGCAAAGTATGGCAAGCCTCGATGCCGTCACAGTCCAGCTGGATTCCTTTTTCCCTTAGAAAACCCAAAACTTGTTGCTCCACAGAGCTGATGTCTTGTTCATCTGGCTCTCAGTCTCTGTTGGTGGTCACAGCTCTGGCGTATGATCTGGGTTTGACGCTCAGGCCTGTGATTACCACATCATTCATCCGTGTATACTGTTCAAGCTCCATCACCCTTCTTTCCAGAAAGGCAATCTTCTGGTCCTGCTCTTGCTTCTGGACCCGCCAAACCTTCACCTCCTCAATGAAGTCCAGAATGCCTTTTTGTTGTGACCTGACAGCAGAAATCTCTTCCGCAAGGAAATCTCTCAAAACTTTCATCTCCTCAGTGAAGTCCAGAATGCTCTTTTGTTGCATCTTGATAGCAGAAATTTCCTCTGCAAGGAAATCAAGCGATTTCTTGAGGTCACAGCCTTCTTCAGCAGTCTGGGGTTTTCTGGGACCCATTTGAATACTACTTACTACTTAATACTAATACTACTTACTACTTACACAACAAGGAGCCTTTTATACGTTTCCAGGACTTTGGGGATTTTTCAAGCATCAATAAACTCTTTGATCATTGGAGAAAATGTCTGAGGAGTCTGGAGGACCACAAGAGACTGATGGAAATAAATATATATGCAGAGGTGGGTAGTAACGCGTTACATTTACTTTTGTAACTTATTGGTGAATTGTACTTGTGAGAATAAGACAAGGCAATTTATTTTTATAGCCCATGTAGAGGTGAACTGGGGTTCAGGTATTACCCCCCCCCCCCCCCCAAAAAAAAAAAACACAAAATCCCCCGGCAATACAATGTATATTGTATTGCAGAAATATGCTTGATTCCTGTCTTTAGTAACAGATAATCGGTACCAAGGTCACCAGTAGGGGTATTTTTTACTTTTAGTCTCTGTTTTCTGTCTGTACTGGAGTGTTTATGGAGCCACAACACCTGCAATGTAGAGACTAGACAAAAACACACCATTCTAATGACGTATCTAGTATGTTTACATCTTCCCGTTACTGAATTATAAAAAAGCCTTTTAGCCTTCAGGACAGAGAGAGAGGACAGCCACAGAGCCTAACAGGTCGTGTTTCTCCACCTCTCCCCTTTTGGAAAAGGTTTGAAAATTCATGCAGACTCTAGAGTGTCTTTTCATTTCTGCACATTTCATTTTTGGACGTCTTGAACCATCCAAATCTGCGAAGGCCAGACGGGAGGCCAACACACAATTCGTACACAAAGTAAAACAGTAAAAAAGAAAAGCATGAAGCTCAAAGGGCTTCTATGTTTCTCTGATGAAGGTCACATACCTATGTGGTGTAGCTGCAGCTGTGGTTTCCAGATGACAT
>CM074489.1:13821528-13860090 GCA_037389245.1 Oryzias sinensis | reverse complement strand
CTCATGCGCGGCTGTCACTGCAGCACATCGCTCCTGCGGGACTTGGGACAGCTGAGGAGAATAAATGTCACACACCTACATGCGTGACAGCTAACAGGGCTTGAACATTAAACACGTGTGAGCAACAACACGATTTAGTCTTAGACACACTTAAAACACGTGTGGAAAATGCAACGATAGACGTGTTTAAGATGAACTAGCGCCGCGCCTGGATCGTTGGGGAGACCAGGCCCGGGGGGGCATGAAGGCGAAGCTAAAGCGAGACTGAAGGAGCACAGGAGGTTGTTGTCCTTAACATTCAATTTACTTTAAATATGCCTCTTCCCCTTAGTATGATCTGTATTTTGTGATATATCTTTTATAATTATTGTAATGTTTTGTAGTGGATAAAGCCTTTTTTTAATCAGTTGGTATTTTTAAATTATTTTAATTGATCAATAAACTACAAAAACCCATCAGGACACATAATGCATTGTTTTGTAGTAATCAGGGCAGCTTTCAGTCAGTGCATGACTTAATTTCCAGCTGTGTTTGTGTAGGTTGGCGCTTTGCTCCCAACCCTTTCTCGTGATATTTTTTGGTTTTGATTGACAGGTGATGTTGGAGCAAAAACAAAGATACAAAAATAGGCTGCACCTATTTGGTGCCGCCAACATGAATTTCCATCCCTGTTTACATACATTTAAGTATTGTTTGTGAAATGACCAAAAGGTTACTACGGTAATCACTTGTTACTAAAAACTTTTTTTTATCCTTAATGTATGGTATTTTGTTTCATATTTGTACTGTCATGACAGTGATGGTGCTGTCAGTTTAACTTGTTGTTGCATCTTCAAGAGTGCAGAATAAAATGTGACACTGAATTTGGAACAGCACATTGTAATTTTTGCATCTATTATTAAAGTATTTATTAATAGTAATACAGTGGAAATTAGTAGATTAGGTTAGTATGTTGATTTACGTGCCCCTAAATTTTCTGGTTGTGCCCCTAAAATTTTCAGTTAGGGGCCACTGTGCTACTAGTGAAAAATGTTAGTCTGGAGCCCTGCATTGATAATCATGTCTTGAAAAAAAGTGACTGAAATCAAAACCATAAATAAAGCATGTCAAAGCTAAACTTGCTAAAAGCATAGCAGTGCTATCAGCCAAAAGCAGGCTGAAGCAGTAGAAGTGAAGGCATCCATAGAAACCTCTGAAATATTACTGTTTCACTGTTGTGGATCAAGCGGAAATAACATCATTATAATGTTCTTCCAAAACCTCAACTTGTCATTTAGACCCAATTCCCACTAATCTTTTTAAAGAAACCACCCACCTAATTAAAGAATACATATTAATGATAATAAATACCTCTCTGGAAACTGGTCATGTGTCACAGTCTTTTAAATATGCAGTTGTTAAACCTCTTCTGAAAAAGCCCAGGATAGATCCTAGCAACTTGGCTAACTATAGACCAATATTAAACCTCCCTTTTATTTAAAAAATCCAAGAAAGAGGTGTTGTTAAGCAGTTGTATTTATCCATTAAACTTGACCATAAAGAGAAATAGAATGCCTGCATCAGAGACATCGAGGACTGGATTACAGTTAATTACCTCCTGCTGATCCCAGAAAAAACAGAGGTCATTACACTAGGTCCCAAAAGCCTCAGAGATGCTCAGTCTGATCAGATAGTCCCCCAGGATGGCATAAGTATAGCTTCCAATTCCACAGTTAGAATCCTCGAGGTTTTATTTGACCAGGACTTATCATTTAGGCCAGGGGTGCACACACTATGTTGGCTTGAAGTCTTGTGACAGACATGATTATCTATCTATCTATCTATCTATCTATCTATCTATCTATCTATCTATCTATGTCTATGGGACTTTTGCCACAGAGTATATTTCTCTTCCCCTCCCGTCAACCAATCCAGCAGTACAGTTTTGATCCAGATACCAGCTCAGACGGGGAAAACAAAGATGTACATGAATCTATGGATGGATGCATGCGAATATGCGAATGGAACAGAGCAGGAAGCTTGAAGCTGGCCGATTGCAGCCTCTGCGACCGTGTAGTTGATTACTTTACCAGCATTTGCCTTAGTAATCCGGAAATTGTAACTACCAGCAAAGGCAAAACCAAAGAGTCGTCAAAAAACACAAGACAGCTGGAAGTAGCTCTTGGGCCAACTGCCAAGCAGCTTGAGTAGAGAAAGAACTACTGTTGGAGCAATTGTCAGAAAATGGAAGAGGCTAATGATGACTGTCAATGTCCCTCAGACTGGGGTCCCTCGCAAGATCTCACCTCGTGGGGTATACGATGATGTAAGAGAAGGTGAAGAGAATCAGCCAAGACTACACGGTGGAGCTGGTCAATGACCTGAAGAAGAGAGCTGGGACCACCGTTCCAAGCTACTATAAGTAATACATTGAAACGTCATGGTTTAAAATCATGTATACGCCACGGGAGGTTCCTGCTGAAGTCAGCCCATGTCAAGACCCGTCTGAAGTTTGCCAATGACCATCTTGATGATCCAGGAGAGTCATGGGAGAAGTCTTGTGGTCAGATGAGACCAAAACAGAACATTTGGTCTTGCTCCATTCGCTGATGTTGGAGAGAAGGAAGGAGGAGCATCGTCCCAAGAACGCACACCATACCTACAGTGAAGCACGGGTTTTTTTTTTCTGCACAGGGGACAGGCGACTGCTGTCTTAAGGATTGAATAGGCGGGGCTCCTTGTTGTGAGATGTTAGACAAGAAACCTCCTTACCTCAGTCAGAGCGTTGAAGATTGAGTCTGTGGCTGGGTCTTTCAGCATGACAATGACCCGAAGCACACAGCCAAGAAAACCAAGGAGTGGCTCCGTAGAAGCATATCAAAGGTTCTGGGTAAGCCTACTTGATCAGACCTAAACCCAATAGAGGATCTTTCAAAGAGGCTGTGACTCTGTGTTGCTCAGCGACAGCCTGAACCCTGACAGATCTAGAGAAGATCTGTATGAGGAGTGGACCCAAATCCTTGCTGTGTTTAGAAACCTAGTGAAGAAATACAGGAACCGTTTGGCCTCTGTAGTTGTTACAAGGCTTCTGTACCAAATATTAAGTTGTTTAACTCAAGTGATCAAACAGTTTTTGTCAAAATGTGTACCAATAAATTGTTTTTAAAGTGTAGATGCCATGCTTTGAACAACTTTGTCAAATAAAAAACCTTTTAAATGCTGATTCTATTGATACCAATAGTTAGTCGAAAAAATCCGAAACATATGGACAGGGCATCTTTACGAAGGAATCAGAGATTTTAATTTTTTTTTACGCTAAGGCGCGGGCTGGAAGTGACCTCGATATGACCCGGTGACTTCACGAAGGCATTGACTTCGCAGTTCCGCTCGGACAGCATGTAAACCAAACAGGTAGTCTTCGTTTCTCTAGTGGTACCCAAATCTGTTAATCATCAACATGCTGAAATCGTTTGTGTAGCGGCTGGATGTATGTGCATCTGGTGAGGAGTGTATCTGTGTATAAATTCCCAAGAGCAAGAAGCGGCTGCTGAGAGCAATGGACAAACAAATTGCAGCTGAGCAGTAATTAGGTGCCAACTGCTTGCGTCAACTGTGCTGTGAACATTTGAGGCAGACTGTTTGAAGAAACACCACAGCTCATAAGCTATGGGAATGTCAGATATAAAAGTATTGAAACGACGCAATCCCCCACCATTTTCAAGAGATGCGCTGGTGAGCGTCCGAAACAGCGCCCCCCCTCCTCAAAGAAAATCTGTGACCTGGCTAGCGCAAGAAGTGGAGATGGCGTTATTATGACTCTTTATTAAAGATGGGATTAGTGTTGAATCATGTGTTGAACATGTTGTAAGTTTTTATTCTTATATATTGTATGAAGACATTTGAACTGGTAACAGATGTTTATGAATAATCTTGTTTGAAACAGACATTTGCTATTTTTATTGATTGATATAATTATTGCATAAAACAACAATACTTGAAGACTTATATGTTGATATTAGAAATTTGAATTTAAACGATTGGTTGAGTGTAGTTATATAAAAAATAGATGAATGTTATAACGAATCATGTATAGATGATCATGTATATTGTTGATAAAACATTAATGGATGCGTTAATCTTGATCATATGAACGAATAATTATCATGATTCATAATTCCCATGTTGAAGCATACTCCGGACGATTAAGCATGAAACTAGTTGCTATTTAAAATCATTTCTCAGTTAATTAAGATTCTCTTAAGCTTTGATTGGTATGAAGTGAGTTAACGCTGTTGAAATAGTTATTTTAAGTGGCATTTAACCATTCATAAAATAGTTAATGTCATTTAGTTATCAGTTGATTTCTATTAGATGAATGACTGGATGTTATGAAGTGCACTCAACTGATAGTGTGTAGTGTTTGACAATACTCATGTGATTCGATGATTCATTATCATGGAACATTTTATTGAATAGATGATCCATCGACAGGCGTGTTCTTTGATTATAATATCATTCCAAATACGATCACTATTATGGATGCTCTGCTGTTGAACATTCGTTATTCATATCTGGTTTTATGTTGGATATTGTGATTGCACATCAAGATGGTTTGGTTATCATTAACGGACATGTTACATTAATCTGGACGTTAAGAACCATGTTACAATAGTTGTACTGTGGGCAGAAAAAACGTGTTGCCTCTGCAGCAACAATATATTGATGCGTGTATAATTTAATGTTAGACATGAAATGCCTGTCAAGACCATTCTTTGAACATCAAATTATCTGTTTTGCCCCAATATCTGACGTGTTTGTGGACTGTTGTGACCTAGCTGTTATAATATTCAAGACAGTTAGCGTAACATTGGCGGGACGGCAACTCGTTAGCCACGATCAGTGTGTCTGGGCGTATGATAGCAGACTATCATGTTGTTCTTTAGTACAGTATTTATCTTCTTTGATATTGAAGATTTTTCACCAGTAATATTTGATCGTTAAACTATCGGATTTGGTTGGTGACAACGAGCATTACAGTGATGGGTTCTAATAAGCCTGGTTGTGTTCATTGCATAACTATTTTTACTGTTCAATGAGGATGATGATACTGCGTGTGAAAGGGTTATGAGTCGGATGACTGTAGGGTTTGGTGGTGGATGATTTGCCTCTGCCACTCCTCACTGCCAGCAGATGTTAGCGGTTTGTGGGAATGTATTAAACTTCCTCAATCTTTGTTCATTCAAAGTGTATTTCGGATTGTAAAGTATCTTGATCGATGATTAGTTATTAGTTTTAAAGCGCTTTCAAGGTGTGAACTTGAAGATGAGATGGCGGCATAATCAATGTTATTGATAAATGTTATCAAATGATTGTTGAACAATTGGTTAAATAGGCGACGTGTGATCGTATAGATATTCGCCACCATAACAATGTTATTCATAAACATGAACATGTGAGTGACGAAGACTGGTTGACTGCGTATTATGTTTATATATTTTGTAGCGTGGATGTCGAGTTGAACGGTGGATGTCTTTGATCGGTTGTTGTATAGATGGACGTTGAATCGTTTTCGCTGCTGTAACGCCGTACTGTGAATCTGACGACATCGTGGGAACAGTGTCATTCTCTGGGCGTTGCCTGACATTTCAAACAAAAGTTCATGTGTACACTATAAACAAACCATGCTTTGCAGTTATATGATATGTATAGATGACATTATTTCTCAATATCGAAAAAATAGTTGTCAGCCTATTGTATTTCAATTTCATTGTTGGATGATGTTATATCATTATTTTGTTATGGGACGTGTGTGATGGATGTTCTGAGAAAGCAAACTAAATGGACGGACTTCAACGAATATAGATGGATGAACTCCAAGTGTTGGTCATCTGAATGAAGTACGAGTTGGCGTTGTTCTAAATTGTATTTTCCATTTTCAACAACCTATATTCTGTGTATATGAAACTGGACATTTCTGATGTTGTTGTTCATGACACTCAATGACAAGCATAGTGCAAAATATGTTGACACGGATAAAACACACTCTGTTGTGTGTTCACAGCATTTGGACATTGTTAATGAGATCATCAAGGATGTCTGGACAGACTCGTGCCAGAGAAGATGTAAGATGTCAGAGATGTGCCTCTCCATTGAGTAGTAGATACAAAAGACCAGCCAAAGAAACTGCTGTCTCACAGTTCAAATCAGATACAAGTCACCGAATCAGTCTAATGCCCAGGATACAAAAATCCAACATACTGTATCCCAGTTGATAGAGTTGATGTCTTTTAATGCCATGTGGTGTTTAGAAATGTTACTGAACATTCTAAGATATTATAGCATTTCCTAAGCGTGCGATCAGAATTAACAGATCAGAATAATTGGTGAATATGTGATTGTTGTAAAACTCGTCGGTAATCATTTACATGGATGTTTTGTGACAGATGGGTGAATAAAATATATAATATAAACACAAACAAGTCTAACTTCCGAACCTATTTAATGATGGACAATATTTCATGCTCTGGGTATACAAGTGTATCAGATCATGTTAAATTGTTAATTAAACAAATCATATAGCATGATATCAAACATCAGTTCGGTGATGTGGAAATATCATAATGATAGGAAAGCGTTTTACACATCGCATATTATTTATATGGTTCATCTGTTGTGATAAATATCATCACTGAAACGTGACATTGTAATGTTTGCTTTGCTGAACAAAGTTCTTTGTTATCTCAGTTGTTGTAACTGACTAGTCAGTGTCTACATATATACTGTTAGGAATCACTGAAAAAATTCACCATTACAGGGCTCCAGATAGGCAATTGCTCGCATTTAGAACCAAAATTTGAGTGTGCGACTAGATTTTACATCCAGTCGCACATATGCGACTCAGTAAATTTGCCTCCCCACCCTAAATATTTTTGTAGATTCGCGTGGAAGAGCTGTAATGATCAATGAAATAATCTGAGGCCAGCGCCTGCCTTGCGCCAGGCAGACACTGCCACACACACTCGCGCACATACTCTCATGAAGCGAGCACACACTCGTGATGCCGTCTGTGGCGGCCACTGTGTGAGAAGATAAGTCACTAAGTGGCTAAAATGTGGGCTGGGAGCCTAGAGATATTGTGCGTAAACATCTGTGGGAAGAGCTGAGACAAATGCTAATTCACAGCCACAGTGTATGCGTCTGAGCTATGAGTAAGTGAACTATTGATTCATTCTTCCGGCCTGCGGCTAAGTGTACAGCAGGGGTCTCAAACTCGTAACCTTGCTTGCGAACTATTTCAGCCCCAAGATGATATTGCGGTCTTGCTTAATATGAAAGTGCGTTACTGCAGCCCACCAGTTTTGTGGAATGACACTTTTTCATGTCGTGGTACGGAGATCATAACTTAATCACAGTGGGAGTAAATGACTCTTGAGCGGGACAATGACGGGGCTTAAAGCAGGACACCTGACAGCCCCCTCCTCCCAGACCACATTAAGAGGTTCCTTACTTTCCTTTAGAAACGTGTCCTATTATTCGTAATTTTCTAAATGCCTGCAGTCCATTTGAACTTTTCACTCTGGGTCTCCCCAGAACCGGAGGAAGGTTAGGATTTTGAATTCTGATTCTGGCGCATCAGCGGTTTATACCGCGGCTGTGCGGCCTTTTACGCTCAGCGATGAGTCAGCTGAGGAGAATAAATGTCCCAAATGCGTCGCTGACAGCTAACGGGGCTTGAACTTTAAATGCGTGCGAGCAAAAATAACATTAGTTTGTGCACTGAAAATGAGGAAAATGCAACGATAGGCGTGTTTGAGATGAACGTGGCTCGCCTGGATCGTTGGGAGACCGGGGCTGTGAGATGAAGGCGAATCTGCAGCAAGACTGAAGGACAACAGGAAGTTGGAGTTGTTCTTAACATTCAATTTAGTTTTAATATTCCTCTCCCCTATGCATGTAGCCTTTTTAATGAATTAGTATTTTAAATTATTTTAATTAATCAACTCGCTACAAAAACCATCAGGACACATGTCCCATAATGCATTGTTTTGTAGTCTGTTGGGCAACTTTCAGTCAATTCAGTTTCCAGCTGTGTCCGGGTAGAGTTTGCCCCTTGCTCCCACCTTTCGCAATATTTTTGTGATGATTGACAGGTGATGTTGGGGCAAAAACAAAAATATATCTCACACCAGGTGATCTGTGCAGCGTTGAGTTCACCTGGGTGATCTCGGCTCGCGCTTAGCCATCTTGGCTGCACCTATTTGGTGTCACCAAGATATAAATTTCCATCCGTTTTCTTCACTATTTTTACTGTCGCGACTTAGCGATGGTGCTGTCAGTTTACCTGTTGCATTTTCAAAAGTGCAGAATAAAATGTGACACTGGATTAGAAACAGCACATTGTAATTTCTGCATCTATTATTAAAGTATTTATTTGTAATACAGTGGAAATTAGTAGATTTGGTTAGCACATGTTGTTGATTTACGGTGTCGTCCTAAATTTACCTAGTTTGTACCCCTAAAATTTTCAGTTAGAGCCACTGTGCTCCACAGTGAAAAGATTAATTGGAGCCCTGCATTTAGGCCCTATTAGATTTACTTTTCAATTCTCGTGTACTTTTACAGATGTATACACAGGCCTGAGTCTCGTAGGTTCAAAATCCACGAGAAAGGCAACTAACCATGCGTGTTCTGAGTCTAGCCGAATCTTCATGCTGGCTAACGTCGCCGGCATCCACTAGACCTACTACTTTCTGCTATATCCTCCTCACTTTACGCAAGGGTTGAATCGTCACGGTTGCAAAGTGACTCATCATCATGATAAATCTCCCCAACTTTCCTCTTCATCTTTCTGTTCATCTGATGATAAATCGCTAATAGAGACGGTAGCATCACTCTGTGCTTCGCTATCAGTGCTAGCCATGTTGTCTGCCTTTCGTTACATACAAACATGGCGGAATCACGTCAAGCTTATTGGCCGTCCTCGTTATTTACATCGCGTTTTTACTATTCTTTTCCAAATATATTAAAAACAATGTAACATGAAATAGAGACTATTTACTATATTTTGGCTTATTAAAATGAACTATATCACCCACACTTCTAAAAAAATCGTGATTTCTGAATTGTCTATCTTTCACTGTGGAAATGTGCCTAAGATAAAAGTATTAGACCCCTCCATGTTTTCTAAATTAGGAGAACTTGCTAAATAACAGGATGATCAAATTCTTATTGACTTCCTGTACATATATACATACTGTAGAAAATGTGTTTTAATATCTTATTCTTTATTATGTTACAGCTTTATCTTTAGTGTGATGAACTCATTTGAACTATCAAGACTTATAGTCCTGAGCATTCCTTTATGCTTTATGGTGTCAGCATCCTGTAATGAAATAGGATATTTCTTTATTGTGCAAAGTTAGAGTTTTCCATAGGTGCAATAAATATGCCACGGACTACATCCATTACCATCTGGAGTTAAGATTCTTCCTGGGAAAGTGTGAAGATTCGTGTTCTCATGTGGAAGTGGAGCGGCCTTTGCTCTGAATGCGATGGAACCTTGAGTTGTCAGGGGCAGTTTACTCTGACAGATGGGGACTCTTTTGATCATATGCCTATATATATATATATATATATATATATATATATACATATACATTAAGGAGGTGCAACGTCGCTAAAATCTCATTTGGTTTGACACAGAGAGTCTCTTAGGGCTTTCCGGTTCGTCGTTTGAGTTGGCGATTAAATCTGCCTGATAAGAACTGCTATTTTTGAGCTATTATATTGTTGTTATTTATTGGCATGTTTGCTGAACTAGATATTTCACCATTTATCCAACAGCAGCTAAGAATAGCTTATAAAATACACACAAGAAAAGTTTCATCCTACAGAAAATATTTATTTTATTGACAGAACACTCTTCTAAATTATTCATATGTACTGTAAACAAATTCAAGTATACAGATGTATTCCAGCACACATTTAACTCTCAGTAACTATTTCTGGATATTTCCAACCCGGAAATTCTGGTGTAATCAGTATTACTAAATGTAGTCTGTAAAAATGATCATAAAAATAAAATAAATTATTTTACTTACGTTTTTACCCGCTTACTCCAATGTTATTTAAAAACAAACAAACATTGAAAAGCGTGTTTGGCCTTACTTTTGAGTCCATGTGTTGATCCTTCTCCAGAAAAAGCTCTATGATCTGGTGGAAAGGTTTTCCTTATTTTCCTTTAGTTTATTTGAGTTTCTTCCTCTCATAGAAGAACAATCTTAGTCTGTTTCTCGTCAGCGGTGTAGATACCGGCAGCTGTCAGCTCCACGTCCTGCCCCCTGCCTCTCATGTAGGCTACAGCATCATGACCGCCCGATCTCTGTTTAACATTTGAGCCCTAGTCAGACCCGAGCACAGCGCTCGAGCCTCACCCGGAGATTCAGCTCCATCTGTGATTACGCAACACTCAAATTCAGCGATTTTAACCTAAAACTGTGAATAACTGTGCTCGCTAACTGGGCAACGGCGCTCACACACACACACTCACACTCTGATTTCCACAACAAAATATATTTCATTATAAGAGAAAAACAAAGAATAAATGTGCCTTGATCAATACATTTCTATTAGGAAATAAAATGCTGTTTTAATTTGAATATTGTAATGTAAGCTTCTCCAAGCGGTTCAGGAGCCTGAATGGTGCTTTAAAAATAAAGGAGTGGGGACACACACTGATTTTCAGAAACAATGAAGTGTGATGAGGCAGCAGGACAGAACAAAGAAGAAAAGTTGCTTTAATTTGAAAAAGAAGGTGCCATATCAGTCTGCTTTGCCTCTGCTGCACCATTACATGCAGCCCCAGTTCTCACACACTGAAATAAACTAGCTCTCCTGCATCTGATGTCAGCCTTTTTCAGGCGTTGTACACATCCCTCTGATCCATCAGGTCCCTAGCTGGCGAGATCTATTGCTGGGAGTTTCTGCAGAACTTTGGCTCGCTTTGCGATAGCATTTTAGCCAATGCTAAACGCATTAGCCGCTGCCGTGCTTCACTCGTATTTATCTGAGCACTAAAGCACCACAATCCTTGTTTATATGTTGTGACTGCAGCATGGCTCCAGAGTTTCTGTTTGGTATCCATTTTCAAGTAAAAATAAAGTAGTTCATGTCTCATAACAACAAAACAAGCTGCCTCTGGCTGCAGTTTTCCTGTTGTCTTGTGCAGAGTAGTAGTATCGTTAAGGTTTTAACGGTACTACTACTCTGTAAATACTGTTTATCAATCCGATTATTTTAACAGTATCAATACTTTATGAGGGCGAAAAATAAATACATTAAGAAAAGTGTTTTCGGCTGGCATTTTCAACAACATTGTTTTTAACAAAACATTTTACTATGAAAGTTCCAGACAGAATATTGATTTAATTATTTAAATTAATTGCTTTGTATTCTTTATAAGCGTGATTTTTCCTTTGATCTTTTGTCCATTTTCCACAACCTTGAATAAACTTTTCTGTCTGTCAGACACCCAGAGTTAGGATGAAAGAGAGTGATGGAAACAAATTTGCTTTGATACAGACTCCTTTCTGTTTCTTTATTTTTCTTTAAATCCAGTAAAACCAATAAATTATATTATTTTAAGGATGAAGAATATAATTAGTTATTAATTATTATTAAGTTTTATGAAGCAGCTGTTAGTTTGTTGCGGGTCTGGAACCATAAGCGGTGAGTCTGTGGCCCGCCTTTCTAGCTGTTCGTTGAAAGGTAGAAAGCTCACGTCTGCCCCCTACCTTTTATGTGCAGCGTGTTCACAGACAGCGCAACATGCAGTCATCGTGGCAGCAAGGTGACAGGATCACGAACTTCATTCATTTTACGGAAATAGGTGTTCTTAGTCTATGGGGGTAAAGGATTTTTTTTCAGGGGCGCTCACGTGTCCCCTCACGAGATCCACCACTGTCTGTGTGTGTGCTGCCCTTTTGTGTGTGCGGGGCGCGTGCTGTCTGAACAGCCCGCCCCGTGAACCTGTGCAGACAGACCTCCTTTTCAGTAAAACAATGAAGTTAACATCTTGATTAGGAAAAATTCAGCTGACAGTAGGTTAAAAATAACCTTTAGATAATGTATATTTTGTAGGACACAAAAAAGCGGCGCTCCTCAGTACCGATAGCAGAACCGTTCAGTCAGATCAGTGGTATGTGTGTGTGTATATACACATATACTTTACACACACACACACACACACACACACACACACACACACACACACACACACACACATACACATACATACACATACATACACATACACATACACATACACATACACATACACATACACATACACATACATACACACACACACACACACACACACACACACACACACACACACACACACACACACATATACACATATGAGCACACACACACACACACACATATATATACTGCCTTGCGCACACACACACACTCCTGCTGGCCCTTCCTCCTCAGAGATGCCAGTACAGTTGGCTCATCCGTGCTCCTGTACCTGACCATGTACCTTGTCTTTTTTTAACTTGTCTGTCAGCAGCTAAGCAAACAGATGACAGCTGAAAGCTTTTTGTGTTGGACATGTTTTTCTTTTACAACAGGGGTTATGAATCTTGTGATACAACAGATGTATATTTAAAAAAACTTTTGTAATTTCAATAAACTTTATTCATATATTAATAATATTTGCAAATATTTTTTGTTGGACCAAACCGGAAAAGTAAAAGGGGAAGAAAGAAGAGAAGAGAGGCAGAGGGGAAAGAGGTAGAAGGCGATTATTAAATGTGAGGGTAAGACCATGAGCGTTAAAAGCAACATGAAGTTTGCTGGAGCTTTACAATTACAACTGACAGATGCAGAAAAATCAGAAATGGCGGGGCCTGTCGACTACAATGTTCAATGTTCAGCGCCTAAACACACCTGTTGGCTCCAAAAAGTCTACATGGACATACTACCACTTAAATTCTACGCATAATAAAACATGCTTGAAACATTTCATTCAGTCCATAAACTATTTGTGCAAGGTGAGATACTTCCTGTAGGAGTGAAGTGTTTATGTTCTTCTGGGGTGGATGATGGAATGCAAAGAGGAAGAACCAGCTGTCCCCACCACCACCAGGCCCCCACTTGCAGCAGCAGCGGGACCTCCCAACACCCGCTGATACTGCAGATAGAAAGACTCCTGCAGGCAACCACGTCTGCCACCCTACAGCAGCCCCTACCCAGAGAGGCAGAGGCGCAAGCCTCGATAGAGTGCAAACCTCAGCCCCGACCAATGAAATTACTCTCCCCACCACACCCAGCCAATGGCAGACATGACCCCAGACAAGCGGCCCCTTTTCAGCTGGAAGGGACAGAAGAGAGACTCTTCCAGGACACGCTGATGATGGACTGCATGTTTGGGGCTTTGAAGCTCAAGATAAGAACCGTTGTTAGAGTGAACATACCGATAATTGTGAAGATGAAGATCAAATCCACACTGACCTGCTGACAGCAGGAGCTGTCCACTTTGGACCTGACTTCCGTCCCTCCTCTTCCTCTGATCTCTCTGTTCTGTGGGTCCATCTCTTCATCTGTAGTTAATGTTGATTCTTCATGTCGGTTTCCTTTTTCATCCTGACTATCAGTTACATTAAAGCTCTGCTGATTGCTTAGATCTTCTTCCTGTTCTCATCTTCCCTCACTTTTAACTAGGAATCTCCATCAATTATCAGTCTCTGCTTCAGATCAGGCCAGTCTTTATCCTGACTGATGCAGAGTTCCTGGTTCCTCTTTTAATCTGTTGAGGTTCTGGTTTTCTTGTTCTTCTTTAATCTGTAGTACTTCTGGATTTCTTCTTGTTCCTCTTTAACCTGTAGTGGTTGTTAGTTAAATCTTTCCCTTTAATCTGCTGTGGTTCTAGTTTTCCTGTTCTTCTTTATTGCTGTAGTTCTGGTTTTCCAGTTCTTCTTTAATCTGTGGTGCTTGTGGTTTTCCTCTTAGTCACATAGTGCTGAGAGAACTGCAAGGACAAAACACAGAAAGAATCCTTCTATGCTTTAAAGGACTTTGCCGATTATGAACTCAATCAACCATCAGTACCACCAAAACCAAGGAGATGGTGAGTGAAGCTGGAAAAACTTCACAGTCTCCACCAGTGGTAATCCAGGGACTGGACATCGAGGTGTTGGTATAAAGGTACCTGGAGTGTTCATCATTAACAAGCTAGTTTAGTCCAGACAACACAAGGGGTCCTGCACAAGGGTCAGAGTTGCCTCCACCTACTGAGACTGAGGTCCTTTGGTGTGTTTTAGGCCACCACTCAGGACTTTTCTATGAAACTGTGGTTGTTTCAGCGCCCTTCTATGCAGTGGTCTGCTGGAGTGGTGGAATTACAGACAGGGACAAAGGAGCTGGTAAGCTGTTCAAGAGGTAGCTCGGTCCTGGGGTGTTCAGAAAGCAGGTTATGCTAGCTCCACGGAAGGTTAAGGCTAAAGGGTTTAACCTCAGCCTTCAGTTCCAGAAATGGAGGTATGTTTCAGGGTATGTCAAATTTACCATAGCAATTCATGCTTTGATGCCCTGGTGACCAGCAGGTTTAGTTGACTTAGTTGTTTTACAGAGGTGAGCAGCATGGCGTGTCCATTTGAAGATGATTTAGTGGATGAAGAAGCTCAGATAATACTTTTTCCACCATGAGAGGGTGATAAGACCACGTATGGATGTTGGAAAATTAAACTTTTTTACTTTGATCTAACTTAATTATTTGCTTCAGTTAAGATGATTAAAAATCTTTTTGTTAAAATCAATTTGAAAATAGCCTTAGTTTTCAGACAGTCATTTTGCTTTCATTCAAAATTAATTAAATTAAGTAGGTGTTACTTTGGTGCTGCTGGTAAGCGGCGGAATCGATTGTAAGGATATCAGTCTCTTAGACTGTCTGGACAGATCCCAGGTTTGAGTGCAGGTTTTGACCAAATGTACATTTAGTAGTTACGCTGTTTTTCTGTGTTTGTCGTGTTATTTTGTCCTACTTTCTTTAAATTATCCACTTTCCACAGTGTAAGTGAAGGAGAGGATAATGAGTTTAAATAGTAGCACTGCTTTCAAGCACTGTAATGATAGTGTTGGAAAATTCCTAAATGAGCAAGTACTCCTTGCCTCGTTGTTTCTTTCCTTTTATTGTTATAAAAATATAGGTATATCTGCGACTCAAACTTAGAGATTTGAGTTCAAGAATTATAATTAATTATGATGGAAAAAATATTAAACTCAATTCACTTGTTAACAATTGAAGTAATTCATTTAAGTTGTAAAACTGGATAAATTATATATATCATCCACAAGTAAAATGGAAATAAGATAAGAAGATCTTGTTACTTTGTTCTTTCTCCAAGCCAGAAACTCTTTCTTTTGCTGTGAGGCAGCCATGTTACTTACTGTTGATGAGCATATAATCTTCTTACACCGTCATTAAAATCTCTGACTCCGTCTCACTGAAGTGTAGCGCTTTCTTTTTTTTTTTCACAAGCGCGTTTCCATAGTGACTCCAGAAATCGGCGATCTGTTGAGAATGTCTTTATGTACCTGCTGTGCTGTACATTAGTAGAGGTTACCAAGTCGAGCGTATTCGCGCTCATATCTAGTCTTTGGAACCCGACATACCAGAGTAAGCAGAAATTCAGGCGGTTCTGACCAGAGTTCAGGCTTAAAAGTCAGGCTAGTTTAAACATGGCACCCTGGAATACCCCTGGACTGTCCCCTGGACTCAGTGTATACATGACTACATTTACAAAGAATTTGAATTTGAGTTGAAGTTTAGCAGGCTAGAGACGATTCTTTCGTGGAGGAACATGAATGTTTAAAACCTACGACAAGACTTAAGTTGCTAATGTGAATGTATCTACAATGTACAGTGAATACAAAATATATAAAAAGGTTAGTCAGAGGATGTTTTCTGTCTTGTCTTTATAGTTCTTAGGAGGCATTGGGATAGGTCCTATGACAGAGGTTTTTCTTGTCATTTTTGGTGGGAAAGAAAGAAGCCTCCAGCTGTTTTGTTGGATGACTGGGGATAGAAAGATCCTACCTTTTGCAAATAGAATTCATTTAAGCTGGTGCACAGGCCAGCTGCTTTAATCGTAGCTGCACTCACTGCCAGTTCACGTTTTATTAAACGTGCCTGATTCAAAACCTGGCCAGCTAATAATTGCAATCTGCAGCAATGGTACAGCTCAGCTCTCCAATGAATGCCCACCTGTTGGTGCTTTGACATGCCTTGAAAAATGAAAGCCCACGTCACTGCCCTAGGTCAGAAGTCGGCTTAACCTTTTACTCAAAGACGCGTCAAGTTCGGCTCAGAAGATCGGAGTCGTGTTTATTGAAGCCGCCCAGCGTGCCTCTTTCCTGCTATCAGCTCTGCCCGATAAATACTAGCTCATTCTGAAGCTGTTTTTCGTGGCTCGCCCATCTGAGCCAGCAGCGCCTTTGAAATGGCATAAAAAATGAACAAGCTAAAATAAAATTTAATTTTTATAAAAATACTTATTATTTTCCAAAGTCACAGGGAACCACAACAGATGGATGAAGAGCCACACTTGGCTCCGGGCCATGGGTTGCGACCCTGCCCTTGTGGTATTTACAAAACCTGGCAAATTTAAAGTGGCGTTCCAGAATTTTTATAAGGGCTGACAACGTAGGAATGCCATTTAAAGTGATAGCGCAGGAATTTCACCAGAGATTACACTCTAAGCTGTCCAGCATCTGGGACAACCCCTGTCAACCTCTGTCGAGACGGAGGACCATGAGTAGCTACTTGTATACTACTGCACCCCTGTGCAAAAGCTACAGAGTCCTTCGTCCCCCTTCGTTTTTGACAGTTATTGATAGTCTGCTTATCAAATCAGGATTTCAGAAGCGGGTGGTTTAAGTGAAAAACGTCTGAAATAGATTATGTCTTTCCAATCAAATATTATTAAAAGTTCAGTTTAAAGGTTTGGCTTTGAGTGTGATCAGTATTATTTCACCCCTGTGTGACTGGTTTGATCCCCTGTCTCTGAGTTTATGAAATTCATGCATTTTTGTGTAAAATGAGAGCGAGGAATAGGGAAAGTAGGATAGAAACACAAAAGGAGTGTTATCAAATGGAGTGATGTGTGTGTGTTGAAGTGTTACTCAAGCAGGAATTAAGTTGAGTACCCAGAACCGCCCTGCTTGAAACACAATAAGATGTTAACAGGGGGCTCCAGACAGAATTTGAGTGTGCGACTGGATGCAAATTCAAGTTGCACACTCTCAAGGCCTGATGCATGGGGAATGCTACCAAGTAGAATTTGTCCCTCATTATTTTTATACATTAAGCGTGGAAGGGAGCAGGTCAATGCTCAATGAAATGATCAATAAAATGATAAATGAATAGCAGCGCACGTACTTGCGCGAACAGACACACAAACTTGCGTGAATACTCATGAGACTGGCGCACCACTTGTGAACACACACTCGTGTGTCATTAAGTGATGCCTGGGGCGGCCAGTCGTGTGAGAAGAATAGGAAAGCCACACTGTAAGTGTCTTTATGAAGCTAATATCAATGGAGCGCCAGATATTACAGTCACCATGGCAACCGTGAAAAAAGAGGTCTGCGTATTTTTCGCCAGCTGAGCTTGACGTGCTGCTGCAGGTTACGAGTGAATGAGCAGATATTCCAGAAGAAAAGCAACACACGCTGCATCTGCAAAACAGAGACAGTTAGCGTGGAAAACATAGCTACTCAGTTAATGCCTAAGTTTACATTTTAAATCATTGTTATAAAATATTGGCTGTAATAACTTTTTAAATAAGCGTAAGTGTGAAATAAAATGGCGATATTTAGGTGTACTTTTGATGTTATTCCTGGTGTAAATCATGAAATGCTGCATAGTGTAGAACCAGACTGCTCTTTGCTCACCCCCATCTGCACCTGCAATCGCCCCTCCTTGTCTCGTGGATGCTTACCGCTCAGCACACACACGCTGCAACACCTACGCCTTATTGATCAAGTGGTATAGGTTTATATGGGATTAAGAAAGTAAGCAGTGCTAGAAAATTGTTTCCAAAAAGTAATTGTTACATTAATCTAATTTAATGTCCCTGATTTCATTTTCACGTAGATGCAATCCTGCAGGAATTAAAAGAACATGGCAGCAGCTAAAAGTGAAAAAAATATCGAGTCTTCTTAAAATCCTCGTACGACGTAAATGTAATTCTCTCACGAATTAAATGCAGCCTCCTAAATCTAATGGAGTCCTCCAAAAGGACAAGCCATTCTTGTCACTTAAGCAAATCTGTGTGTGATGTAGGCAATGAAGGTTAAAGCGAAAAATACCGCACGTCTTTAAAAGGAGGACCCGGCAAGAAACCTTGAGTTTGGAGAATAAAACCTGCTCCCGACCAGATTTAGGTTCACAGCATAAGTAACCATGGATACTGACTCAGTAAAGTTACCTCTCTTTCAAGCAGGTTTGACTTACTCTGCTTTCTCTGGTTTGCTCAGACCTCCCATTTCTAGTGAAGACCAGGTTTCCCTGATTTCAGGGTTAATGCACTCCAGAGTTTACATAACCTCCTTTCTGAAACGGCCCCAGGTGATCTGTGCAGCGTTCGTCCATCTGGGTGATCTCAAACACACTTATTGCGCATCTTGGCTGCACCTGTTTGGTGTCGCCAACATGAATTTACATCTAATGTTTGCATACATTTACATACAAACCTTTTTTATTCTGAATGTATGGTATTTTGTTACTATTTGTACTGTCATGACAGCGTGGTGCTGTCAGTTTACCTTGTTATTTATCTTTACAAAGGCAGAACAAAATGTGGCTTTAGATTATTAGCACATTGAAATTTCTGCATCTATTATTAAGTATTTATTGTAATACAGTGAAATTAGTAGATTTGGTTAGCATGTTGTTGATTTCTGGTATGTACTAAAATTTTCAGTTGGGGGCCTGTGCTCCACTAGTGAAAAAGTTAGTCTGGAACCTGGTTAGGACTGTTACTTTAAAGCTTTACTTACAAATGACTTGAAAAGACGCCAAAAACCCTGGGCCAGTGGTTCGTTCATAGAAGTTGGGCTTGTTTTGTGGTCTGTCGGTCGGTTTTCAGATTACTTTTTTATTTGGGCTCGAAAACTGTCCCACTATCACACAACACGCTCCCTCATTTAGCGGTGAAACTAAAACAGCAGCATTGGAGCAATAAATCCAGCCACAGTTTGGTCCAGATAGCAGTTCAGACAGGGGAAAACAAAGAGACGTTCCTTGGATCTATGCGTCTGCGCGTGGGCGTACCAACTATGTGTAGCTGCGGCTGCGGGTTCAGCTGCTATCCAGCGAATCTGCGCTGGCGACAGAGCTCCTCCGCTCGTTCTGGACGATGGTTCCAGCCAGCAGCGAGGGTGCTATTCTCTGACCAGAACCTTCCTGGACGCGAAGACATAGTTCCTGCTCGATCTTCAGCTCCAACTCCACAAACACCGCAATCCTCTTCACTGCAGCTCCGATCGATCATCCTGCTAGTCTACAATCACTGAAAAGGTCAAACAGAAACTTTTCTCCTGGTGGAGATTTTCCTGAAAGTTCCTGTGATCCTGCAGAGTCAGTTCTGCTCAGCCTGCAGAGCAAATTGAAAAGAAGACTCTGGAGCTTCCACATGTGAAACTTCAGGAACAAGAATCCAGAAACAACAACATCTGATTGGTTGACTTTTTGGAGAAGGCAACAGTCTTCTGTGATTGGGTTCAATAAATCCCTACCCCCATAGTGCAGGGGCAACATTCCAGAAGTTGGCGTCTCCTCCTTCTGTTGTTTCTGCCACTGGCTCTTTCCAAAATAAAGGCTTGTTGCTGCTTAGAAACCTGAATGAACATCAGAATGGACTCAAACTGCTGCTGGTTTCAAGCCTGATTCTCCTTCCAGCTGAACTGTCCCGTTATGTTTAATTCTTTCTGACTTTTTAATTCTTTCTGCACCATGAGTGAGAGGGAGGGAGAGGATGATGAGTTTGTTGTAACCCTACTGCTGAAACAATTGTAGCTATAGAGAAATGGCAAATGATTCCACATGTTTGCAAATCTAAATTGGTCTTCATCTTATTGTTATAAAAATATCTGCAGGCTCAAACTTAGACATATGAGAGTTCAAGAAATAAAATTAATTAAGATGGAAAAACATTCATTGAATTAGGTAATATGAGATTTAGTGAGATAAATATGTGAATTTGAGTTGTATAAAAAAATGATAAGTTGGAGAGATTTAATAAATTAGGTTGAAAAAAATTATCAAAATTACTTGTTACCAATTGAAGTAATTGATTTAAGTTGGATAATTTATATATATATATATATATATGCGTTTACTTTCTTCTTCTTCTCCAAGCAGAGTCTAAAAGTCTCAGCAGGAAAATGACAGGAGAGGATCCACGATTTATTATTTTCCTGTTAATGTATCAGTATATTTTTTTCCTGACTTTTTGTCTTTAAAAATCACAGTTATTTGGTCATTTTTAATTATTTTTTTATAAATAGTATTATTTATTTTATTAAAATGATCATGAATTAATACAACTTTATTACTGGGCTTTTCAATAAAAGAAAGATAAAAGAAGTTTAAAGTTTTAAAGAAAAAGACTTAATGTTGGCCTCACAAGAAAAAGTTTGGGGACTCCGATCTAGCATCCACTTGGCTCGTTCATACTGCAGGGCTTAATATAATTCAAATTTTTGAAAAAATGCTATTTTTACCAAACCAGATATATTTCCAATAAAAATCTGAACATTTGTGATCTCTCCTGTTAATGACGTGAAGTGATCCAGAAGTGACCATGATAATCAGCATCAACGGTGAACGACGTCACTCTTGTTTGTGGAAGTAGCTAACGTTAATGTGGTCCTGAGGGAATTTGGTTTTCTTTGGCGGATGCACACAAACAGGCAGGAGAGCCAGTATACAGGTTAAAGGATTTGGTCACAAAACATTCAAACCAATTAAAAATGGACCTGTTTAAAGACAGATTCAGTCTGCTGAGGACCAGAAGAGTTAAGGAAGGTGGAGACTCCCAGAAAACCAATAGCAGTAGCAGTTTTAGAGTACAGATAATATAGGCAATAAGGCGCAAAATGAAGAGAGGCGGTGCGACAGCTCCAGCCCTGTAAATAATTATGCACCACTATTTAACTACTTATATCACAGGTTGCTGGCAGCCTGAAAGCTGGCGGTGCCCCGTCCGCCCAGCTCGCGCACTCTCTCCTGTCTTTGAGAGTACAGGCAAATGTGTAGAAGAGGAGAAGGGAGGGGCGCGAGGGTAAAAGAGGTGAGCACGGAGCTCTGCCGCTTTTGCACAAAGCTGAGCTGGATCATCTTCAGGGAGCCCCAAGGTCGCGAGCAGCGGCTCAGTGCTTGATGAAAAATACGGCTTCGTCAAGCGCCACCATATACAAGTGGCGGCCCTGGCTTGCAGCTGCAGGAAATGTGAAGAAGGGGACTGGAATCAGTTCAACTGTAGTGGTTTCAAATGAACTGGCCCAGGTGGGGAGGACAAGGGCAGAGAATCTACTTTATAATACTTTTTAAAGTCAGTCACACTGGGACATTCTATAACCTAAATTTTAAATATATAAATATATAGCATATTATATAAATATAATGGCGACAGTGGCTCAGGTGATTGGTAGTGCGTCCAATCATCAAGGAGTCGACAGTTGGAGTCCGCTCCACCAGCCAAATACCATTGTGTCCTTGGGCAGACATTTCACCCTCCTTGCCTCAGTGTGGCTCCCTGGTGTGTGAATGTGCATGAATGATCGGTGATGGTCAGAGAGGTGGCGTGGGCGAGTAGGCACCACGCCTCTGTCAGTCTGCCCCAGGGCAGCTGTGGCTACATCAGTAGCTTACCGTCACCAAGTATGAATGAGGAGTGAATGAATAATGGACACAAATAAGCGCTTTGATGACTGGAAGCATGAAAATCCAATCCATTATTATTATTAAATATATAAAAATCATGCTCTTTTAGGTTAATTTTGAGTGAAATGCCCAAATAAAAGTAGAACACAAAACAATGTTGTCACTAAGGGTGACAGTTGAAAAAGTTTAGTCATTGGACTTGATGCCTTCCTGAGGACATTTATGCTAAATGCCAAAGAAAACATCTGAAATATGGAGAAAAAGGTCAAAAGTCATCTAGTGCTAAAGAAAGAAAGAAAAAGAAAAGAAAGAGGAGAAAGAGACAAAGAAAAGAGGGTAACATCCTTTGTGGCTAGTGCGTTTTCTAAATTCTTATCTACCTGCCCAACAACAACAACGTTGCAGAGGAAAAAATTTTTGTCTATCTCGTATTACAAAACTGAAGGCCCAAAATTGAAAATAACGTAATTTTAAAGTTTTCTTCCTTTGCGATTTGCCTCTGCATAACTTGTAACAGCTGAATTTATGATTCATGTGTCTATCTGCTCTGCTGTAACACAAGAAGTTTTCAGTGTATTTACTGTTGTATATTAGTTCATAATGTTAAATAAGCTGTGATGGTAGCATGCCTTACTGCACAAATGATGATGCTGATGCTGATGCTGATGCTGATGATGCTGATAGATAGATAGATAGATAGATAGATAGATAGATAGATAGATAGATAGATAGATAGATAGATAGATATAGATAGATAGATAGATAGATGAATAGATAGATAGATAGATAGATAGATGAATGAATGAATAGATAGATAGATAGATAGATAGATAGATAGATAGATAGATAGATAGATAGATAGATAGATAGATAGATAGATAGATGAATGAATGAAGATAGATAGATAGATAGATAGATAGATGAATAGATAGATAGATAGATAGATAGATAGATAGATAGATAGATAGATAGATAGATAGATAGATGACTTTATTAATCCCACAATGGGGAAATTTCATTTAACTGTGGCAGCAAAAATGATATTCAGAAATAATCTATATAATATAACATCAAAAAAGGACATCACAAATGACATTTATGTTAAATAACTAAAATATTACTAAAATTATTACGAAAAATTATTATCAAAATGAGATTCTTATTAAATAAAGAAATAAATATTAAATATTAAATAAATACAGCTGCAAAGGTATAAAAACATACGACTCTACAAAACATGTAAACTGTAAAAAAAAAAAACATTACAATTTTTTTAAAATCTAGAAATAACTAATGATTCACACCAAAAACAAAACAAACAACTGTTCAGGAATAAAAACAATTTAAAAACAATTTAAAATTGAAAAAACAACAACTACAAAAAAGAAAGAAAATAAATAAGTAGTGAATGGCAAACACCCTGGGACCATTAGGTGTCACGAGTACAGTCTGATGGCTGTGTGAAGTGACCTGCGTTAGCTCCTTTGCTTACACTGAGGTGCCAACAGTCTGGTGCTGAAGGAGCTGGTCAGGCGCCTCTACAGTTTGGTGCAGGGTGGGAGGGGTTATCCGCAGTGGATGTCAGCTTAGCTAACATCCTCTGTCATACACCTCCTCGATGGATTCTAGTGTGCAGCCAGGACAGAGCCGACCTTGCCAATTTGTTCCTCTTCAGAGTCTCTGCTGCACCCCGCCCAGCACACAACTCCGCAAAGGACCACTGAGGCTACAGTGTAGTAAAAGGTCCTCAGCAGCTGTCACACGAGTGACCTCAGTCTCTCCTCAGCAGGTGGAGGCGACTCTGACCCCTCCTGTACAGAGCATCCGTGTTTTTGGACCAGTCCAGTCTGTTGTTTAGGTGAACACCCAGGTATCTAAAAGTATCCACAAACTCAACGTCTGAACCCTGGATGTTCACGGTGACTGTGGTAGTGAGACCTCTGAAACCTTTCACCTCAAGCTGCAGAAGTAGGCTGCGAAAATCATCAAAGACTCCACCACCCAGTAATCATATTTTCCTTTGCTGCCATCTGTGCGTGCTACCGTAGCCTGATGGCAAAGACTGAGAGACTCAGGAGGAGTTTCTACCCCCAGGCCATCAGGCTCTTAAACTTTAACTCTAAACGTGTATCTTAATTATTTAAGTCTACAGTTTACATTCATGCACATTATTTTGCATTCTATATTTAATTCTACAATACACATTCTTTTTCTCATTTCATCTTTATAGTTTCACTTACTTCTTATATTATGTATATTTTACAGAAATGTATTATGTACATTTCCTGTACTATTTCTCACATAGTGTGCACCATCCCTTCGATGGACCTGGGTTACATTCACTACTGGTTGTATTTACTTCGTATAACTTTGTATGTGACAAATAAAAGAATCTTGAATCTTGAATCTGAAATCCAAGATCCCAGCTCCTTTGTCTTGCTGGTGTGCAGCAGCAGGTGAGTTAATTCACACCCAGCCAACAAAGTGGGAGATGGCCCCTGCTCCTGTGTCCCCTGATCATTACTGTGCACTGTCATCAAGAACTTCACGGAATGGCTTGGTAGGTAGGAAGTCATAGGTGAAGTCTGATGTGGCACAGGGTAAACAGGAAATCGAGCACAGTCCCTTGAGGGTGCCCGTGCTGCAGACCACCACATCAGACACACAGTCACGCAGCCTCACAAACTGTGGTCTGTCTGAGGTAGTTGATGGTCCAAGCAGCCAGATGTTGGTCCACACCTGCAACCTCCAGCTTCCTCCTCAGTGATGGCTGAATTATGTTGAAAACACTGGAGAAATCCAAAAAACGCTGACTCTCACAGTGCAGGGGCCTCCAGGTGGGCAAGACCGATGCAGTCAGATGATGGCGTCATCCACCCCCGATGCCTGGTCGATGTCTGGCTGCAAGCCCGGTCCAGTGTGGGCTCACCTGGAGTGCGGAGATGGCTGGGGATGAATCTCTCCATGGCCTTCATCGGAGTGGGAAGTCAAAGCGACAGGTCTGGTAGTTTGGGAACCGGAACCCGGAGCAGGAAGTCCTCCAGAGGACTGGTACCTTCTCAGTCTGGCTCATAATCATGAACAGCATCACCACACAGAGCTGGTGCACACTCCTGAGGAGCCTGGAGGTGATGTTGTCCGGGACCTGTAGCCTTCTGGCCTTTGTTTCTCTCCTCAACTCCATCTAACCTGATTCAGGGTGAGACAGAGGGGAGTTGGAGGTTGGGGCAGTAGCTGGTCTGGTGCTGTGAGTCGTTGGGAGGGTCCTTTTGCTTCTGTTGGAAGAGGAGGGTGGACTGCTTGGTGCTGAGGTGGCGCAGCTGGAGCTGGGAGACGCCCTGAGCTGGAAAGGAGGTGTGAAGAGGGCCGTGTGGATGGAGACTGGTGGCCAGAGACAGAATCAAATCCTGTTAAAGAATAGATTCAGTTCATTTGCCCAGAGCTTGGTCACTATGACCTGGCGACCATTTCCAGCCTCACGCCAGATGTCTTTGGTCCTCTCCACATCACGGATGTTGTTCTATTTCAGGCGCTGCTCAGCTTCTTCCTGTAACTGTCCTTGCCTGATGTTGTATTTCAGGTCCCTCTGCCTCCTGCAGCTCCTCCTTGTCCCCAGAGAGAAAAGCCCTCTTCTTCTCATTTAGGAGGGTCTTCAGCTCAGGAGTGACCCAGGGCTTATTGTTGGAAAAACATTGCACTGGTTTTGTTTACCACCGATGTTTCCACACAATTCATATAGCCCGGTAGTGATGCAGTCAGTGAGACTGTCAATGTCCTCCGTGGACTGCAGAAACGTCCCAGTCTGTGGTGCTAAAACAGTCCCTTAATCGGCTCTGTTACCTCTTTGGTCCAGATCTTCACACGCTTTGTACCTTGGTTTCTGCTGTTTCACCACTGGAGTATAAGCCAGAGAGAGATGGACCAGGTTGTTGTGATCAAATCCTAAGGGGAGGGCGAGAAGTATAGCCATTCTTGACGTTAGCATATAAAAGGTCAGAGTTTTCCTGTCCATGTATGACAGTTCATATTGGGTGAAGTTGGACAGGAGTGGCGGAGAAGTGCAGAGCATGGTTAAAGTCCCCAGAAATGAGGATCAGGGCCTGCGGGTGTTGTGTCTGCAGCTGGGACACGATTGCCGTGCGCGCTCTGGCGACAGCAGCGTCCAGCCACGACGGAGGATGAAGCAGTGACCACCAGCATGGAGAACTCGGTGAGATGTGTCACGACGACGCTGACTGCCCACCAGTTCAGTATCCCGCTGCTGCAGTGCTGTTCTTTTCCCAGTGATGGTTCGGAGTTACCATCTGTCATTCCACGAACACCGCTGAACCACCGCCTTTCTTCTTTCCGCTCTAAACCCGCTCGATCCGCCCGCGCAAGCGTGAATCCAAGTAACTGAGATACAGAGTTTGTCATGTCTGGTGGAACCGCGTCTCTCGGTGAAACACAGCAGCTGCTCTCGGTACACCCGCTGCAGAAAGCGCGCCAGGCGCTGTTAACCGTCCAGCTTGTTAGAGGAAGCGCGCGGGCGTTTCCCATAATGCGGATGGTAAATATGAGCATGCCTCCGTCTTACTCTCGGCGTTTAACTCCAGCTCTGCCTTATAAATGCGTTTCTCCATTATTTTCAGCTGGAACATCTGGCTTTCACGAGGAGAATCTCAGCTCGGCTAAGAGCTAACAGCTGATCTAGAGTAAACTATGGAGCTGCATCCTAACGGATCCCCCAAGGCCGGTTCAAAAAGTTGAGAAAAAATAAAAAAACAAAAGCAAAGTAATAATGTTCCTGTCCTTTTATCATAGAACTTAATGTAGTTAACAAAAATACAAAAACACAAATAAGATGGAAGAAAATATTTAAAAAGCATAAAGTAAAAAGCACAAAAGATAGAGCTGCCCAGATAAGCTGCCACACACGGTGCCATGGTAACTGGGCACATCCACAGTGTTACCCAGAAATTGGGCAATATTGTTCCTAAATTTGCAGGTAGAAATGGCTTTGAGAAGGTATGCATCAATTTGCTGTGGTTTAAGGTCGGACTCAGGTTTTTCTCATGAACGTATAGTAGTGGTGTAAGTTAGGATGGGTGGCTGTTGGAGTTCTGCTAATCTTCTATGAATTGGAGCTCCATGAACGCACCATGCCGCGTGTGGGAGGAGCTACCAGCTAAAGTTTTTAGCCTGATAGCCACATAGAACGGTGTCTATGTTATGTCATTTACAATACATGGTAGACAAGGAGAATATTGAGAGTGCAGGTTTATTTATTTTGAAGAGTACTACATGGTAACAATGTTTCCATGTTTGAGTTCACGACATAATCCCAGCTCCCTTCATGACAGTCACTGTATCGTCAAAGTTAATGCTTGCTGTCCTGCGTTAATGTGTCAGGGAACAATAAAACCAGAGAACCTGTCTCCATAAACATCAAAACTTATCAGGTTCAGAGTCCCTAGCAGGCTGGTTCCGCTTTCTGCAGCGGATCTTTCTGGCCACCAGCTTGGCTTCCTGGAACCGCCACAGTGATGGCGTGTGAGGAAATAGACTGGATCTGTGGCTTCAGACAAACAGAGCAGAGAAGAGGCTCTGGGAGAAGATCAGAGCATTTTTTGTTGGGTCCCCAGCGGTTTCTGGGGCTGAAAACAGGAGACATTATCTAGCAATCCTGCAGAAAGAAGACAGTGTAAAGTATTTCAGCAGAGAACTTCAGGAAGGCGTGACAGACTGACCCGGGCGCTTAAGAAAGCTCCTCTGTGGTCAACAGGAGACCTCAAACTACAAAAACAGAGTCACCCATGTTTGAATCTTCTGCATGCAGATGAGTTGTGCGTCTCCGTTTGGTCCTCTAATGTCAGCAGAGAAATATGTCATCTCTCTGGCTGGAACACACAGGCTGGATATCAGGAACACAGTCCATCTCGGGAATCAGCTAAATGTTTAGATCCTGCCAACTTACTGATTGACAGAATGGGCTCGTTCTGCTGAAAAGCTCTTCATAGAATAAATAAGTCATTCTGAAAAAGCAACATGAAATAAAATCAGAGCTTCTGAAAGACATGAATTATAATAATATTCAACGCAGTTAAAAAGAATATTTTAAAATGCTGACTTTAAATAACGAACAGGTTTTAAATCTAAATGAAATGTATTTGATAATATAATGGCTGATTTAAAATCTGTACAGGTTTTTTACTCTTTTCATGATCTTTTATATATTTATGAGAGATTTAGTTGATAAGTGTGATTACTGAATCTTATTATTTAATTGTTATGAACAGTTTGGGATTCATATATTAGTGATTGAGTTGTTATTTGTTAAATAGTACAAGAAAAAGGAGGGGGTGAAACATAATTTAGTTTATTCTTTTCTATGATTCTATGTTTGTGGATTCATTTTGTAGTCTTCTATTTAGCCAATTGTGATTGGTTCCTGATCTATAAGTGGAACAGGTGAGGAAGAAAGGAGGAGATGGACAGAAGAGTTGGAGACAGAGCACATGGTGACTTTCCTCAGAGAGGGCCTGCAGTTTATTTTATGCAGAGACATTTGGACACATTTGGATCAGAAAATGAGCTGGATTGATGATGAAGACTGGCAGGTGGTGTTTGTTTTTCTGGATTGAAGGGTGGGCAGTGGGATTGGAGGCTGTGGAGCTATCTGCGCTAGTCCCATGGAACTTAAGCGGAATGTCGTCTTTCTGTTCTCTCTGGATCTGACTGGATTATTGCAGCCATCCACGTTTTGAGCAACAAGCCCACCACAGGGCTTTTTCTTTGCATTAACTCTTGTGCTATCCTGAAACTGCTTGCTTTAACATTGGGGATTGGGTCATCCTAGACCCACTAGACCCAAGTGCTCTGAACCTTTTTCTTCAATGATTTGCTGCTTGTGATCTTCTCTCTGGTATCCATGGATTACATGGAAATCTTTCCACCTCCACCTTTGTCATGTAGTAGGGAGAGAACCACGTCAATGTAAAGGGTGAGGTCATCTAAGATAGCACACAAAGAGGTAAAGGTGCCGGTACGGAGACTAAACTGGAATGTGTGTGTGGCGCACTGCATGAAAACTCTGAAATAGTTTAATGTTTAATGTTCTCGGTTTTGAACTTCATTTTCCATTTTCATTTCATTTTATTTTTTCACTGTGCGTAGAAAGCAACTAATCTCACAACTTCTGTGCTTTACTTTCTTAGAAACTAAAGGTGTTAATATGTGGGAAACTTTGATGGAGACATATATTTATCATTTGGATGGAAACCAGAGTTTTCTTTAGATAGAACTAAAGGAGACATTAATGTTTTAGGAGAACTGATGTCAATTATTTGATACATTTTTACTAAATTGATATTTTTATATTTTTTGGTTGTGAATTATTCACCCTTTTGTTGAAAAAAGTATTTTAATCTTTTTTTCTTTCATAATAATAATTCACTTTATTTCGAACCGTATGCGGTCCATAAAATAAGACATTCAGGTTTTATTTTCTGAACTCCAGTGGATTCATACATGATCATCACTAAACGCTCCTTATCAATTAGATTTTTACTTTGCTTAGAAATCAACAAACACACACATAAAAAGGATCCTCCTCCCCTCAAACCTGCGTTAATTATCCGGCTGCTCTGCTCCAGACACAGTTAGCTCCGTCCACCAGCACCCGAACCAGGGCCACGCAGGGTCCAGACGTCACGAAGCGCTCCTCCCTCGTGAGGGGTGTAAGACAGGGAAAGGTGAAGAAGCCAGTGGGGCGAGGGCAGAGCGGCGCTACGCGGTGGGCCTCCGCAGAGCAGCCCGGTCGGTCCTGTTTGAGCTCCAAAGCTTTCTCTGGGGCAAAAACAGTCTATGCATGACGTTAAACCAGAGCAGCAGTGACACACGATCGGAATGAACAAAGATCGGATCAACAATCGGCATAACCCACCTATCTCCATCGGAAAGAAATTTAGATCCGAACAAGTCTGATCAGGGCAGACTATTCCGAACAGCGTGTTTACATGACGCATTTTCTTCAGATCAGGCATTCTTTCAGATTACTGTTGTCCATGTAAACGCGGCCATGGACAACAGAACAACAGGCTTCGATGTGGGGCCTGCTGTCTCTGCTTTCTGCTGCTGCTTCAGTCCCTCCTGGTTCCCTCCTGCATTGTAGAGGCCTGCTGCTCTGCTAACCTGCTGCGTCTTTGATCCACTCCTCATATGAGGCCTGCTACTCTGTAACCTGCTGCTTCAGTCCACTTCACTTTTCAGGAGGCATCTCCTGCCTATGTATAGAGGCACAATAAACAAGATTGTGCCCAGCACTGCTAACCTCTAGCACCAGACCGACACTGCTTACTTTGAGTAGCAGCCAGTTTAAACAACGATGTGGATTAACTGTATTGGCTGAGTACTCCTTTGGATTTCATCCTGTAGGTTTCTGCTTTTTGATGAAAGCCCTGTTCAGCACCCTGCCTCTGAGGCTAAAAACCACATACCCTACATGAATGTACCTGCTTCTCTTCCAGCGACTGGATCTTCCCTACATTCCCGCCGCAGAACTATTCATCGGGGCAGTCATCGGAACTTTCAATATGACAACTCCAGCTCCATCCCTTCTTTTTGGTCCACTACTCGCACCTTAAGAGAAACGGGTCGCGGGCTGAGCAGATTAAGTGGTCTGGCGAAGGAGTCCCAAGGCAATCCGAACACAACCACGGCAGCAGCTCAAAAATGGCTTTGGTCTACTGAACACCCGCTCACAAAAGGCCATCTCATCCAGGATTTGGTGGTGGGCGGTAAATTAGACTTTTTATGCCTGACTACAAACGTGGCAGCAGAGGCCTCTTCATGGATCTGAGCAGCGCCACTCAACAGGGTTTGTTTATTTCTCTTAACTTGCGTGTCACAGTGCCATTAGGTGGTCTTGCATTAATTTTCCGTGAGTGTTTGAAAGCAGCTCCTATAACAGTTCCTACCTTCCAGTCATTTGAGGCCACTGTATGTCAGCTTTCTGGATCACCCAGGCCACATCATTGCCCACTATTTACAGACCACAGGAAACCAAACAAGGATTTCATGTCAGACTTTTCAACTTTCTAACATATATCTCCTGCTCTTTTCACCAAATGTTTTATTACTAGGAGACCTAAATATTCACCTGGATAATGTTAACAATTCACTTACTAATGATTTCCTATCCTGTTTGGACAGTTTTGGTTTTCAACAATTTGTTGATTTTCCCACTCACTCAAAAGGACACATTCTGGACTTAATCTGTTGCTCAGGTATAATACCCATGGACTGTAAATCGAACTTCATCCCGTTTCCCGAGCATATGCTTGTAACATTAATGTCAATTTGTTTTCTTCCAAACGCTGGCTTACGCAATATTACCTTCCGTAATGCTAAGGAGTATCAACTGGAAATTTATCTGCCTGATCAGTGAACTTTAAGCCAGACAGTTTTACAGCTCAGAATCAGCCTTTCACACTACAACACACACCTGCTACATCCTCAACACACTTGCTCCACTCAAATCCAGATCTGTCTCATTTCACCTACACTGCACCCTGGTACACCCCGTCTCTAAGACAGTTAAAAGCAAGGCACGCCAGCAGAAAGACTCTACACCAAAACCGGACTAAGTAGCCTCCGCCAAAGACATACACAGCACATTTCTCACTATAAAGTGCATCTCTAAAACCAAATCTGCTACTTTTCTCCAAATCATCAATTCAAATAAAGAAAATTCCACCATCTTTTCTTTCATCCTCTAACATCAGCAAACCTCCTGAATCCCTTCCATCACATCTCTATTCAACTGATTTCTGCAACACCTTGGCTTCATTTTTCACCACAAAAATCCACCTTATCCATCAACAGCTTTCCCCCAACTCTGCTCCATTTTCTATCTTCCATTTCCATACTTTTCACGTCCCTGATGATTGGTTTTCTTCATTTACCCTACACCACAGTTAATCAAATAACTACATTAATTAAAAAATCCAAACCTTCCACATACCAGCTTGACCCACTGCCCACCATCCTTGTTAAAGCTACTGCTCCCTCTCTTTGTCCCTCTCATCACCAACATAATCCATACTTCCCTCTCACTCTGGAATAGTTCCTCCTGCACTGAAAACTGCTGTCACTTTCCATACTTAAAAAACTGGGTGCAGATCCCACAGACCTCAATAATTACCGTCCCATTTCCAACCTTCCATTTATTTCAAAAATTCTTGAGAAAACAGTATCTGCTCAGCTTCATGCTCATCTGTCCTCCAATAATCTGTATGAACTTTTCCAATCTGCCTTCAAGTCCCTTCATGAGTACTGAAACTGCTCTTCTAAAATTACTAATGACCTTCTCCTCTCTGCTGACTGTAGTTTTATTATCCATCCTTCTTTTACTTAGTCTCAGACAGCTTTTGGCTTCATTCTCATTCTATCCTCTTGAACAGACTCTACCCATTGGCATCTCTGCTTCCGTCCTCTCCTGGTTTTCATTCCTGCACCTGCGGCCGATACTCAGTTTATCCAACAAAATCTTTCAGGTGTTCTATCCCCATCTAGCTGGTATCCCTCAGGGTTCTGTGCTGCAGTCCCTCCCCTCTTTGTATCTACCTTCCGCTTGGTCATATTTTCCAAAAACACCACATCATTTTCATTTTGCTATGCGGATGACACAGCTCTATCTTTCCAATAGCCCAACTCCACCCTCCCGTACTTTGTTGGCCATCAATGAAAGTCAAATCTGGTTCACCTCAAACTTTTAAACTCAATAGCAATAAAACTAAGACTTCTTCTGATAGGCACCAAATCCACCCTGAGCAAGATGTGTTTCTCTCTTTCCATTAGCGGCTCCACCATCTCTCCCTCCTCAGGAGTAAAGGTTTGGGTGTCATCCTCAAACCAATCAGTCTCTCTTTCACTTCTCTCCATAAGCTTAGCGTCACCAGATCAGCTTACTTTATCCACGCAACATCCAGCGTCTACGTCCTCCTCACCACTCAGTCCACTGCTGTACTGGTACATAATCTTGTTAATTCCGCCTGGACTATTGCGCTCTCTCTTCATTTGGTCTCCACAAAAACCCTCCATAAACTGATGGTTCAGGAATTCAGCTGCTCGTCATCATTCTTGCGCTCCCTCCATCAACCATATCACTGTTCTTCAAAGCTTCACTGGCTACCCATCATTCCGCATTCAATAAAAATCTTCCTCTACACATTCCAGCCTTTCCACAACCTTGCACCTCCATATCTCTCTGACCTCCTTCATGTCTCATACCTGCTCAACTCCTCCGCTCTCTTCTTTATCAGTTTCTGTCCCTTCTGCCCGTCTTGTCACCATGGGGAGTTGAGTTACTCTGCTCCCAGCTTTGCATTCCACTCCCCTGACCTCTGCTTACTAGCCTCCATTTCAAATCAAAGCTAAAACTCATCTTTTCAAATCAGCCTATTCACTTCTTATTATTCAACCTTTTCACGTTTTATATATTTTATTTAATTTTGTATGTATTTAATTTATTGTTGTTGTTTTATATATGGGAGAAAGAGACAGCACATAACAGCAATGCCCAGTGGTTGGTCTCTCTGATAGAAGAACATAGCAACCTCCCTGAACAGAATCCAGTAACCATCACAGTGGCAGACATCCAAGAAAGAGTCTCAGGTATGAAGAACTGGACAGCACCGGGCCCTGACATGATACAATGCCTACTGGCTAAAGAAGCTCACAGCACTCCACGAGCGCCTGGCAGCACAAATGAACCAGCTGCTAAGAGATGGGACTCATCCCGAATGGCTAACGGAAGGGCGAACAATCCTGATCCAGAAGGATCCCTCAAAGGGTGCAGTCCCATCCAACTACCGGCCAATAACCTGTCTCTCCACAACATGGAACCTCATGTCAGGCATCATTGCAACCAAGATAAATAGGCACATGGGTCAATTCATGAGTAACACACAGAAAGGCATTGGTAGAGACTCCAGAGGAGCGAAACACCAACTCCTGGTTGACAGAACAGTCGCTCAAGACTGCAAGTCACGACACACCAACCTGTGCACAGCCTGGATTGATTACAAGAAAGCCTATGACTCAATGCCACACACGTGGATCACTGAATGCTTGGAGCTGTACAACATAAACAGGACTCTAAGAGCCTTCATAGGAAACTCAATGAAGCTGTGGAAAACCACCCTTGAAGCCAATGGGAAGCCACTTGCACAAGTGTCCATCAAATGTGGGATATACCAAGGTGATGCTCTGTCCCCACTGCTGTTCTGCATAGGTCTGAACCCCCTCAGCCAAATAATCAACAAGACTGGCTATGGATACCGACTCAGAAATGGGGCCAACATCAGTCACCTCCTCTACATGGATGACATCAAGCTATATGCTAAGAGTGATCGTGACATTGACTCTCTGATCCACACCACCAGAATCTACAGTACTGACATTGGGATGTCATTCGGGCTCGAGAAATGCAGCCGGATGGTGACAAAGAGAGGCAAGGTAGTCCACACAGGAGGGGTCTCACTCCCAGAAGGAACAATAGCAGACATCGAGGACAGTTACAAGTACCTCGGAATTCCACAGGCAAATGGCAACCTGGAGCAGGCAACAAGGAAAGCTGCAACAGCTAAATACCTCCAACGGGTAAGGCAAGTCCTGAGAAGCCAGCTTAATGGCAAAAATAAGACCCGGGCAATAAACAGCTACGCACTGCCAGTTATCAGATACCCTGCAGGAATAATAAGATGGCCAAAGGAAGAGGTACAGACCACGGATGTTAAGACACGAAAGCTCCTCACCATGCATGGAGGGTTCCATCCCAAATTAGGTGTCACAAAGATTGTTGCAAGTTGCATTTTCAAAAGTGGAGAATAAAATGTGACACTGAATTAGAAACAGCACATTGTAATTTCTGCATCTATTATTAAAGTATTTATTCGTAATACAGTGGAAATTAGTAGATTTGGTTAGCATGCTGATTTACGGTATGCGCCCCTAAATTTTCTGGTATGCGCCCCTAAAATTTTCAGTTAGGGGCCACTGTGCTCCTAGTGAAAAAAGTTAGTCTGGAGCCCTGACTAACGCACTGAGCTAACACTTTTGTGACAAGTGACTACACACAGCCGCCGCTATAAACAAATAGATTAATTATTTACATAAATGAGGCTAGTCGTGTAACGTCTTATTGGGAGAAGCCGAGTTGAAACGATTTCATGCCTCAGTTCGTTTTTTACATGGAAAAAACGAACGAAAGTTTTCACTTTTGAAAAGTCGAAGGATTTGAAAGACCAAATGTCATACCAGGCATTAGACAAAGGAGTTGAACATTTTAATAGTTCAATGGTTAAAATAGGTGAAAAATTGTAGCCGTGAGACGGCAAAAAGAATAAAGAGAAACAGGAAAACAGCATTAAACAGCATGCCCCTTACTTGAACTCAATTATTTTGGATTACTGGAGTTATAGGGGAAACTATTAATACATTTTGTGTTAGGTCAATTAAATGTAGATACAATCTTTTAAAATAAATATTTTTAAATAAAACAAACAGAATTTTATTGTGTTACATGAAAGAGGGACTTGAATCATTTTTTGAGTGACATAAAAAAAAATTGCACCATTCAAATTTTCCTCCCTCTGTTCTCTTTCTTCCTCATACAATTCACAATGTCACAAAATGTGCTCCACTGATTCTTCCCCTTTCCTGCAATCACAACTGCTGTGACAAAGGTGAATCAAATGCACGGGCTCAGTGTGGGCGGGGTTAACATTCCACAGCAGACGGGCTCAATGTGGGCGGGGTTAACATTCCACAGCATGTTCACATAGCCCCAGCGTTCCAACATTCCACTATGTTGAGCAATTCTGTCGGCTGCATCCAGGGCTTACTCCTTTAATCGCGGGCCGTAGTTTGACCACCCCCGGTGTAGAACCGCCACTGAATGATGACAGACGGGTCCCCACAAAGCAAAGCATGAAGCTCAAAGGGCTTCTCTGTTTCTTTGATGAAGGTCACATACATGTGGTGTAGCTGCAGCTGTGGTTTCCAGATGACATCCAGCAGTCTGCGCTGACGACAGAGCTCCTGCTCGTACTGGTCGATGGTTCCTTCACAGAGTCTGCAGATTTCTTCAGCAGCAGCAGCTAGTCGCTCGCTGATCAACTCTCTCAGAGACTGAGGGGAAGACATGGTTCCTGCTCCGATCTTCAGCTCCAACTCCCACAAACACCGCCGTCCTCTTCACTGCAGCTCCGATCGATCATCTGCTAGTCTCACAATCACAGCAATCCACGTTGTCTTTCCGTTCAACACTTCTTCACTCATTTACGACACTTTGGAAAATGCTGAGAGTTCCCACACGAACCACGTATCGTCCTTTCTGTCCAAAAACCTCACAAACGTCCCAACAAAACACCACCGACCTCTCAACACAAGCTAACGCTGCTAGCCTGCTAACAAGCTAACGCTGCTAGCCTGCTAACAAGCTAACGCTGCTAGCGCCTCGTGCTGTTCTTCTTCTTTGTTTGGCTAACAGCGTCATGGTGCTTTAGCGCCACCAGCTGGTCTGGAGTGTTGTCTGTCGCTCATATTATGATGTCGATGGCAGGGGAAATAAATTAAGATAAATAAATAATAATAATGAAAATAAAAACAATATAATGAAAAATCAGAGCCAAAGACAGTGGTCTGAGAAGAAGCAGCTCTGAAGCTCTGCAGCTGACGGTGCAGCTTCAGGACTCATGAGGACAACCACACTGCAGCGCCTCCTGCTGAAGCATCAGAGAGTCTGCAGACAGAAGATCCTTCCAACAGCAAAGAGGTCTGCAGGAGCTCTTTCCACCACCAGCAACAACCTGAACCAAGCAGGACCTACAAGAAGTTCAGCCACTAAACTTCCACAACTCAGAAGCTCTGAGCTCCGTCTGAGTCTGCAGAGATGCTGAGCTCCTCAGCTGCTGCAGCTCCCACAGTCACATGAAGGTCTGCAGCTGCAGCAGGAAGTCCAGATGTTTGCAGCTGCTGCAGCTCCCACAGTCACATGAAGGTCTGCAGCTGCAGCAGTCTGGTGCTGTTTTCCAGTCAGTGTTCTTCATAGATTCTAAAATAGATTTATTTCTTTGAAGCTTTTTTCCTGAAAGTTGAAAAGTTACAACATTTTCTGCCAGAATTGATCCAAATTGTTTGGATTTGGTTGTTTTGTCTTTTCTACATTTGACCAAACCCAAAGTGGGAGGAGTCATCTTCCTGCAGTTCCTCTGAATCATGGACAGAAGTTGTAGATGTTCCACTAGAACAGTGTTTTCTTCTTCTGTGGAGGTTCTAGTGTTCTGAGCACATTGGTAAAGTCTGCTGCATTTTCTGTCAGCTTCCATTTTCAGCATTTGGATCCTCAAAGTTCAGGAAGAAACCGGAATCCAAACTGCTTCCAGTTTCCATGTTTGGGATCTTCTGGACCTGTTGAAGGACACAGATTCTTTCCACATCATGAAGCTGTTCTTCTGAACCCAAACGGCCCACAGTTCTATGCTGATGATGCTCTTCTTCACCAACAGCCTCTCAGATCACAGATGCTGCAGTTTGCTTGGTTTGCTGGAAAGCAGCAGCGCTGCCACGCCCACCTGAAAGAGCCTCAGAGCTTCTCCAGCTGATGTCTTCAACACTGGGACTCCATCCCTTCTTCCATTCATCTTTCTGTCCGTTTGCTTTGAGGCCCAGATCCTCACCTGCTGCTGGCTTTGGTTCAGCAGCTGCTGACTGGAACGCTGAAGCTCAGAGCGTCCGGCGCTTTGATCTTCTGCACATTCAAGTGTGGAACAGATGCAGAGAAAAGCTCCAAAGTTCTCAGAGGAGCATTGATTCAGCAGATCTTTAGTTTCTGGAGACGACTTCAATGGAAGAATGAAAACCACATGGATTCAAACTGAAACTCTGTCAGAGTCAATAAAGTTTTTTCAAAGATGAAGTTCTTGAAGGACAAAGCTCTCCTTCACTGTCAACACACACAGATGATCAGAACAGTTCCACATATTAAATATTAAATATGTGTGGACAAAATAGAATGGAATGAGTCGAGTTGCTGTGAGCGCAGCATAGTAGATATTGTGTTATTGCACAGAAGTCCAGATATTGCACACATGTGTAGTCAGAGATTTAGCATTTGTAAAAAGTCAGAGTGGGTGTGGTTGGTGGAAGTGTGTGTATTCCGTATGGTGATTTCCAGTGGAAAAAAGCTGTTCCTTAGTCTGTTTGTCCTGGTTCTGATGGACCTGTACCTCCTTCCAGAGGACAGCAGTTCAAACAGAGAGAAAGCAGGATGGGTGGAGTCAGTGATGATGTCAGTCACTCTGCTGAGGCAGCATGACTGGTAGATGTCCTTCAGTGAGGGGAGGGGGCAGCCGATGATCCTCTTCTGTCTTTACCCCTCTCTGGAGGCTCTGCCGTTCTGCTTCAGTGCAGTGGGAGAACCACACTGTGATGCAGGAGGACAGGATGCTCTCAGTGGTTGAGCGGTAGAAGGTTACCAGCAGCTCCTGGTTCACATTGTTCTTCCTGAGTCTTCTCAGGAAGTGCAGGCGCTGCTGAGCCTTCCTGATGGTGTTGTTAGACCCTGTGAGGTCAGCAGAGATGGT